>JANTQF010000078.1:0-129958 GCA_032988165.1 Emmonsiellopsis sp. PD_33
CCTCCTCACCAACCCCCCAACCCCCATCAAAACCGGCGGCCACAGCCCCCCGTGTCGTGACGAAACCTCCAGAGCCTGAGGTAGTATGGACGACGACCGTATTCACCGAATACGTCACCGTGACCGTCACCATCAACTCGCCAAGCGCACCGCCAACGATGTCCACAAAAGCATCGCCGTCGCAGATACCGTTGCCATCCAACACCCGCGGCAAACAAGACCCAGAATCAAAGCCGGAGCCAAAGCCAGAACCAACAGCAGAGCCAACAGCAGAATCCAGCCACGAACCACCACCAACTTCATCAGAAAGGCCGACTTCTCTAGGAACATCTGCACGAATAGGTCAAGGGAGGATTGTAACAACAAAATCGCCTTCAGCAACAACAGCACCAGCATCACCCGGTACTGGCCCAGCACGGAACCCTGCACCGACCCTCACTACCCAACCCAACTCACAGAAACCCGCGCCAACCCCCGCGCCTACCTCTAAAGTTTTTACCACTATTCGCGCGGCTCACGGACTTGGCAAAGGCGATGATGACGAGATAACAGAAACTCCGGTGTCGCAGGGGACGGTGTCGCAAGATCCAGGGAATATACCGGGGGCGCTAAGTCAGGTGGGGACGCAGGTGAAGACGAATGCTGTAGATCCTGTGCTAAAGGTGCCTGGGGATTTACTCGGCAGCCTAAAGGGTGGTAACAAAGGGGATGAAGGGGATGAAGGGGATGAAGGGGACAAAGGCAACGGAAAAGGGAAAGGAAAAGGAAAAGGAGAGGACGGGGACGGAGATTGATAGATGAGCATGGATATGTGGATAGATACGGGGCAGATACGGAGATAATACGTATATTCTGTGCATGGTCTGTGTCGTGTTGTTTATTCTATTTAGTTTATTTCGGGATGGTGGTGTTTGCAGCAAGTTTATAATGGGGGGAGGTGGAAGTGGGAGTGTGTATGTGCCTCAGTGAAAACTGGCCATTTTCATCATTGAGCATAATTAGGTTAGTTATTACCATTATTTTGGCTGAGATTATATAAATAAAAATTAATTGGGGGATATTTGATATATATAGAAAACGCTGAGAAAATTCCGCTGTCGCAGACATTGAAATAGTTGGGTATTTGGCTTGCTAACCTCTCTCTCTCCCTTGGCTCCTATGTAGTTAATAGATATCCATCCCAGCGGCAGGAATCAAAATCCTCAACAACATCTATATATTTACCTCCAAACCATCTCACTGATATATTATAGCTCATGCAGACTAGAAAATATTAATCACGCCTGCCTCAGATCCATACTTGTAAATATATGTATAGCATCATCTTATGTTCCGTATATGGATATGTGGCGAGAAGCTATGACAAAACTAACCTTCCATAGGTAAACATCACCAAGGCATAATAAGGTTATATAGATCTTGTTGTATATAATACATAACATTTATACTCCCGGTCCACTTCCCCCTTCCCCTATTCCCCCCTTCTTCCCTTTCCGCGTGGGGGTTCTTTCTAAACCATACATACAAACCTGGAAAAAGAAAATCGTTCGAATCATGCTACTAGCTAGGTACCAATTGGGAGAATATCATGCCGACCAATACAGGTTTAGGAGAGTTAAACGGCAACGCAAACGGAGACGGGCATGGAGGTAGAGAGTAGACAGAGTAGTAGAGCACTTTCGGGGCGAATGGGGTCATGAAGTGATAGATGAACGGAGTTGGAATATGGAAGGAAGAGGAGGGTTAACACACACGCTCGGCAAAACAAGCATTCGACCAAATATCCAGACAAAAAAGATATGCACAGACAGATTGTATATCGCTCCCCCGCTTTAACAAACAGCAAGAAGAAAGTCGTGGGGATATATATGTCCTATATACAACAAAACATACACATAAAAATAGGCAGGAGAAAAGAAAAAAGAAAAGAAAAGAAAAGAAAAGCAACATTGAAATAGATTAGAAATGTTCTTTCCAAAACCTAAATCGCACCTCATTGGTCGTACAATCTTTTGTGGCCTTTTTGATCTGCTTCGCAGCTGGATTTGGTCCACAGAAGTAAACACCAACATCCGTCCGCAGGGAAGCATCCAGCCCGGACATGTAAGTCTGGTCCATCAGACCCTGCTTCATTGCTGTAAAGAACCGAGCAAAGTCGGGTCTTCCAAATTTTGTGCCAGTCCGCAGTTCGGTTAGAGGATCGAGCTGCTGGCCGACGGAATTAAGGTAGATGTTGGCGGCAGTATCCTGATCAAAGCGTTGCGTTAAGTAGGTGTGGATACGCAAGAACTCTTGACCGGCACCGGCATCAGCAGCTGATTGGGCTTCTAGCGACGATAAGAGAGCCTGGAACCATTCAAATGAACTGGTATCCTTACAGACCCAGATAAATTCCACACGACGTAGACGAGTTGGCGGATTAGGGGAAGCACGTAGATGCCAGATATTTTTGAGGATGGCAGCCCAGGGAGTAACACCAATACCAGTTCCGATAAGAATAGCAACTTCGTTGTTGAAGACATCCTCAGCTGGGGCTCCGTACGGTCCATCGATTCGAATTTTTGGCATTGTTTGGCCGTTCTGCATCGCAATTTCGTACATTCCAAGAGGGTCAAGACCGTCAATATCCTTTGCTTGCTCAGGGCCACAACCAAGTCGGTTACCCAAGGCCTTGGTAAAGTCACCGACTTGTCTCACATGGATGCTGACGTAGGGGTCAAATGGGCATGACGTGATAGTGAAAGGATGCCACTGCGTCCTAGAGACATCGGGAACTTGGATGAACAGCCATTGGCCAGCCTTGTAGGTGAAGCTGGGTTTAAAGAATTGAATTTCCATGGCATCTGTGGCAAAAGATTCATTATTAAATGATGCTAAGGAAGTTATCGGGGAGGATGCTTACCATAAGGATGTCTGACGACTTTGGTGATTTCCGTGGCTCGGGCAGCACGTATCTCGCGATAAAGCCTTTCGAAGAGGTAAATACCTCCGCCCCAAAGCTCCCATCTCCAACCTTCGTAACCAATGCAATGGTCCCAAAAATCTTTCCCAGCAAAGGGTGAGATGGGATCCAGTGTATCTCGGACGAAACATCCAGTTGCATGTGTGTACAGTCCTAGCATAAATGGGACAAACAAATGGTGCGTATACCAGAAGGTCTCAAAGGCCTGTTGCCGAATACGGGCATGTGCAGTTGTGTACATCAGTAGCATACAGAGGAGCATAATGTGGCCAGTGATGCCGCCGGCTTGAGTGTAATGAATTTGAACGGCAGTCTCCGCTCGGATTTGGTCCTTCTCGACGTTGAAAAAGCTGTGGAATGTGTCAGTTGCCATTTCTCGGATTGTTTTTGGATGCAGACTTACTTCACATAATGCGAGGTAGTATGTACAATGGTAAAAAAGAGCAAAGAATATGCAACCTGTCGGTGGAACCACTGGGATTCATCAAGCGGTAGCCATCGAAACTTTGGTCTGACCCATCTTAACAGTGTCCGGCACATTGGCAGGAGAATAAGCGCGCCATCAACTGACAGAACTAGGCCGGCACCCCGAGATAACCATACGGAAAACGTCAGTTTATTGAGAGGTGCCAGTCGAGGATCACCAGCCTGCTTCCACCTAAAGGAGTGTTAGTACATGTCTGTGATGGGGTCCATATCAAAGGAGACAAAGGGCCATACCATCCATACGCAAATAGCCCAATCTGCATGCCATGGAAAAGAAAGTAAAAGATGAGCTTGGAGCCGTTGAAATGCGATTTCCACCCTGCTTGACCCATGGTTGCGAAAGGTTACTGGTTTTCCAAGATGCAAGAGATGTTGAAATGCTCTGAAGGAACGAGATCGAAGCTGGGTATTAGGCAAAATGCATATAGATATGAAAAGGAAGAAAGGAATGACGGCCAGCGATCCCTGAGAAAAGAATGAGCCCAGATTCCAGAAAGGCGATAGATGCGCTCTGGGAGAGCAGCAAGCTCACAACCAACCCAAGCGAAGGTAATCGCGGCCAGAACAATTCCACGACGAAAAACTGCAGAGACTCCGAAGAAAGAGAGATAGAAGAGATGCGGGATGATCGAGATGGTCCAGTAGTCTTAACGGCGGCTCTCTGAGGAATACTCGGTTACAGCGAATAATGGTGCCGAAATATTAAACAGGAATATCGCAGACCATAATCCCACTTCCGGAGAGCCCCCTTCCCTTGGGACCACTTCAGACGCCTCAAGATTGACCCTTTTTTTCTCACCCGTTTCTCCTGCTCCGATCGGGTTCAGCTTCTTGTTCAATCCAGCTTGTAGCGCTATCCATGTATCCGCAATGCGCTTGGTCAAATATGGGTATTGTGCACGGCGGAAACCTGTTCTGCTGGTCCCCTCTCCACCCTCTATAGCGTTTCGGGGAGTCGTTTTCAAGCTTGATAGCTCAATTGGGTAATTTGCGACAGTGTTTCGAGTGATATTCCCTGCGCGAGGTGAGGCCGTAGGAAATGAGGGACGCGCGAGTTCCCTCTTTGGGCGATATGGCAAAGCGGACAGCGATCGAACGAGGAGCAAATGCGACGATGGCGCGGTTTGATAAGTGTTGGAGATGATGTAGGAACTGTCGCAAGAGGGAGATGGTTTATGCTTTTGCTTCAGTGCGTTCTGGCAGAGGCCCCTAGATCTGAAGCATTGATGAGACACGAGCTCCAGGCGCGCTTAGCAGATGTGATGTCAGGTTTGGTGGCGGATGCGGACGTCAAATAGGACCACGTAGTAAATCCTGCACTGGATGGGGCCTTATGGAGACAGAGAGATTGCCAGCTGTTGTTGTCGAAGTTGTTGCAGCTGTCGTTGTAGTAGTTGTTGCAGTTGTAGTTGTTGATAACGAGGTTGAATACCGTGCGACGTCCAGGGTGGGATGATGATGTCGAGCCGCTTGCTGCAGCCAGAACGCCCGCTTTGCAGCCCGCGGACTCCGCACAAATTCCACGCAGCGGTGCCGAGCGAGGATTAGGCTGGCTTGGGGGCGACAGGGCAGTGTTCCAACAATAGCATCTGCCCGGAATCTTCGATGGAGATACTGTCGCTACGGCTCGTTGGGGGCCGGGCTGAACAACAGACACCACAGGGAAGGCCGATTTCACCCAAAACAAGCGGGGATTAGAGGGCGTTGGAAATTATATTAGTTAACGGGGTCTGTCTGAACCCTCGATTACAGTTGATTTATTTGGCGTGTCAGCGTTGGCTGCAATCAAGCGCTGGAATGATATTGACTTCCCCCGCAGGTCCTTCGTATATCTAGATGCTACGATTGAACGACACTGGAGATTGCCTTTGCCTCTCCCCACCGCAGCTCCTCAGTCCTGCTCGAATGAATTGGCCTGTCACCTCGCCGTCACATTTCGTTCGAGATACTATTCTTTAGCGAGAGGCCCGAGGCGGAGACGGGCAAATAACTAATCGACGACCAGCAGGTGGCTACAGAACGAATTACTGGCTGGCAAGCTCACACCAAGACTTGATATTCGGCCCATGTCCACCAATAATGGAATACTGTTGAAGCGAGCCCTTGGCTCGATTGCGCTGCGCCCAGAACTCGTTACTGGCGCAAACCTCCTCAACGACTCGGAGGATAAACCCCCAAGTCCCCGAGGCGTTGAACGTTTAGTTTCCTTCCTCGTGGCGGGGGCCAGTAGGGCGAGAACGCGCGAAGGCGGGGAGCGCGATTGGCGGCTCTTCCATAACTATTATTATATGTCTGGTAGGCTAGCTTTGCCACGCTTCCATCGCGAACAACGTTGAAATTGGGGACAGAACGGCGCAATCATCTGACGACTCTGAACCCGATTCCACGGGCTGGTTTTGTCTCCCCAGCCTCCTCGGACTCTGTGTGGAGGCGCGATGACACCTCACCGAAAGGACTAGCCGCCCGAGACTCACGGCTTGTCCCACCGCCCAATGATTCTGGGCGATCCATGATTTTGCTGCCAGTGGTTCACGCATGACTATCCTGGTCGATCCGAAGGCTAGGGTGAGATCCAGCCTATGACGAGCATTCTGCAAGCGCTCAAGCAGCTGTGGGCCTGTGGCCCCAGCCTGGCGTCACTAGCGGAGTTACTCTGCTCTTATTTTTAGCCCACCGCCCTCTCTCATTCTCAGGCTCTCGGCCCATGAGATCATTGGGAGGATGTGTCGATGTTGGACACACATGGCATTCAAGACAAAAGATATGCGGGCTAGAGGGGATTGCTGGGGCGAGTTACCTCTGCGTTCAATTTGCCTTTATGAAGTACTTGTATGGAGTACCTGAATTTTGAATACCAAAAGAATATCCAATGTTTGGAACTGCTAATGCTGGTGCCCGTTCCCAGTACGAATCACCCCCATATCTAGGTTTTGTTGGACGCGGGACGGGGCGTCCCCAGTTTTGTAGGTTAAAGATTGAGTTGGAGAACCAGAGAACCCCCAAACCCAAATCCTCTCTTCCTTAGATTTTGCGGGCAGAGAACGGTGATAAACCACCGTCTGCGGCGATTAATCGGTGTGATATCCTTGCGCTGGAATTGGATACGACCAGCGGCCACGCCGAACATGGATTTTCAGTCATGGGTTGTGATGATGGGACTGTCATTGCAGATTTAGCTTCCTACTCGGAAGTTTATGGGAGCTTTTCTTTGGGATCTTGTTAATGGGAATGATGAACATCTTGCCTAGGATTTTGTCACTGAGACTGAGCTAGCTGTAGTACTTCCTCTTATCTACATAGGGATTGCGTGTGTGAAAAACTGAGACATGAGAGAGAAATAGAGATAACCAGCCAGGCCAACCTCGGAAACTGTCCTGGATGGGTTGAACGTAGAGAGATATGTTCTTTATTTTCTTCTGGGCTGTCCCTGCGTCCATCCTCCAACCCCATTTCAACCTCAATGTCGGGACCAGCAACCATAAACCATTCTGCCGTGAAAAGAAATTCCCGTGTGGCTTCATGATCCTCCTTATCAGATTCCCACCCAGTAACAGACCAGCATCATTGGATTGAGGCTGGAGACGCGCGATGCATGAAGTCACTCGGTACGCAACAACAGCCTCAGGATGCACAGAAACCAGTGCTGATGGCAAGTAACAGTGACATTTATCTTCCCTGGGCCAGTTTTTCAGCCCGAGCCAAGCGCAGTATTTGCATGCAAGCAAGGGTTTATGCAGCAGAACGACCTCTCGTCACACCCGGTCCTTTTGGGTGAACGCTTTACGGCCGGGATCATGGATCTCTCCCAGTGCGCCAAACGACGAAGGAAGAATTAGGTCGAGATGCCGCCGGGGATCGCCTCGATCGACTGGTCAGTTCTCGACCCGCTTCTCGGCTGCTCTAAATTCTCATGCGGCCTCCTCGCATGGCCCTGTCGCTGCGATTGGCCTCGCTGGCACCCTGTCTCATTGCAGTATCACACCAGCCATCACAACCCCGCTCTGCTTCGTTATTCGTTGCACCAGCGGGCGACAGGAGGGAGAGCTTGTTGCCCAGCCTGTCCTGTGTCCATGGTTCTTGGCTATGGGTCTATTTCTGTGTGATGAGGAGGGGGAGGGCGGCTACTGGTGCTGTGAAGAATATCGGGCTGCGGGTCCGTTGATGCTGCTGCTGCTGCTGCTGCCATCCATACAGCTTCCTTTTCTCTTGGGTTTTGATGATAGCAATCATTTCTCCCACGCTTTCTTCTCCACTGAATACTCTCGAAGACGGGAGGTAGGGAAGCAACGAGCAAAAGCAGAACGCCACAATTCCGTCACAGCCAGAAATACCCCCGGCTTTGGATTCGCCTGAGGGGTTGGTAGCTTTAACCGCCTGGGCGCATAGCCTCCCTCATATACAAGCAGCGATTCTTGTCCTGTCGCAACACACCGCAACCAACTTACCCTTCTTATTTTACCTTAATGATAACCAAAGGAAACCAAACTGTATCCATTCCTAAACAAATCCTTATATTCAGAAGGACAATGTGAGTATACGCCTTGTCATATGCATATCATATTGCGGTCCTTGATCCTCCAATTCCCCCCCCCTCAACCAGAGCTAATTTTGCACCTCCAGATCTGTAACACCTACCAGCCCGCATCAGGAATCCCCCCTTAAACGATTCATGCGCTTTCGACACTGGCCGAGTATCGCATATCTAACCGGCATTGCTCTCCCGTTGACCTGCGACAGTGGCTTCCCAGAAGGACCTACCTCACTGCCTTGATATCCGCTTTTGTCGACTCCCCCCTTGCGAGACCAAAGCAACAGCTCTTTGTTATTATTATCTAGTCCTGTCCGCTAGTAAAAATAATCGCGGTTATCCACTCCAAGCGCCTTTG
The DNA here is from genome assembly GCA_032988165.1 of Emmonsiellopsis sp. PD_33. NCBI lineage: Eukaryota > Fungi > Ascomycota > Eurotiomycetes > Onygenales > Ajellomycetaceae > Emmonsiellopsis > Emmonsiellopsis sp. PD_33. The sequence continues at coordinate 8,335 of JANTQF010000078.1, forward strand.
TGTTCGCCCTCTCCCTCAGCCCCCTCCATGCCTTCTCGATAGCAGCGAGGAATACAGCCATCGCTGAGCGACAGCTTTACCTCGACAACTTTTCTAAGCAAAGACCTCGATCGAGCATATATTATCTGCCTTTCGCTGGTCGAAGGGATCTATATAATAATTTAGATCCGGGGTTTCGGAAGTGGACAGTCGTTGGTTTTTTGAAGAAGACTTGTCGAGGACATCATCCTTCAAAGCGAACGCGAGATCCGAATATCGAAGATGGGGAAGCTAATTAAGAACCACTGGGCTCGGCTGATCGTCCTGACGGCAGCAACATGTACGTTGTTGAGCGCAAAACTTCCACCACCTTTGATCCTAATTTCATTCCCTTGCTTTGTTCAATTTAGCTAATATAGACCCCCTACTTCCAGACCAGCTCGCCGCCGGAGTTCACGGCTTCTTCTGGCCGAAGGTATTCTGGGACTTCCTCACAAAAAACCTCGATGCGGCCGTCAAACCCGTTCCAATCCTCCAAATCCTGAATGTGTTATTCGGAATCATAGGCCTGGCATGGGAATGGCCTCTGAAACCGCTCGCCGGGAGCACGATGCATCGTAGCATCGAGATGAGATTATTGATTTTCCCCCTGAGCATGCTTTGTGCAGCGTTGCTGTATCAGGGTACGAATTCAGCGATTTATTATCTCATCGGCATGGGTGTATATTTCTGGGCGTATAGTGAAGGCGAGGTTAGTTCTCTATCCTCCCATACTCGGAATGATCCTCGTTTCCTCTCCCCATAACGAACTACAATCTAACCCGTGTCAACTACAGGTCGTTTGTGCTGAGCCGTGGACGCTACCCAAGAGAGTACGACCAGGACCATCAAAAGTATAAGAAAGGAGGGATCCAAACCGCATTTCTGACCTGCTCTGTACATTTTGACTTTCTTCCCGGTATAAGCGGGGAGATATCCCCCTTTTTAAAGCCTCTTCTTGTGAATATACCTTCTTCTATACCCAATTCGACTCCTAGAACGCCGTTCCGGTTGTTTTTTTTGGAAGAAAAGCAACCTTGTGTACTATGTTTGCTTTTATTTGAGGGGCGATGTGTGATGCATTTCATAGCGTTGATGTTGTTTTTTTGGTTTTTTTTAGTTTCCCGTCATCAGACTAGGGGCAGCTCTTTCGTCTTCTGCCATGGCTGAACAGGCTGGAACTTGCATATAAGGGGGAGGCATTGATGTGTATATAGCCCTATGAATGAGAACAATGATACCAAAGGGTAAATAGAATTCAGATTCTTGGCGTCACCGTCGCCTCAGGCACCAACTTTAGCATATTTAATCCTAACCTTTTCTCCTGAAGCGAGAGTTCTGCCGCTTGGGGAATACGAGCGAATCCTCCACAACCTTCAAGAAACAGCCCCTGAATGGAGAGTTTATATACCAGCCAACTCCCCCGATGAAAGGGTGCTTCTCTTGCGTCTGCGACAATCTGCAAAAATCCAGAGGCAAAACTGCGCTGATACCAAGACCCCCCAGATTCATCATTTAACACAGCTTTATAGCAGCTCTATCACCCCTTAAATAACCACGATGCCTCGCAACATGGCCACCACCGCCAATGACGGACCCAACAACCCCAATAACACCGGTGAAGACGATCCCGTCCCCTCGCCGACCTTCAAAGGCGCCCTGGACCGCTTCATCTACGACTCCCCGCCCAAGAACGGCGCGCGCCGCTCTCTAAAACGGAAGCTCTCCGCCTCCGCCTCCGCCTCCGCCTCAGACGCCTCAATCGCCCATACAGCCACAACAACAACACGCATCACCCGCTCCACAACCTCCCGCGCCGCCTCCCTCTCCGCACCATCCCTACTCCCCCCCTCCCGCTCCCCCTCCCGCTCCCCGCGCAAACGCCATGGCCCCCGCCAAACACCCACACCCCCAACCACCACCACCACCACCACCGGCCCCATCTCCCACCTCCGCGACACAATTCCCCCAGGCCTCATCCTCCTCTTCATCGGCGTAAACCCCGGCATCATGACCGGCCAAACCGGCCACGTCTACGCCCACCCATCAAACCTCTACTGGAAACTCCTCCACTCCTCCGGCATCACGTCGCGGCGGCATCCGCCCTCCGACACCTACCGACTCCCGGAGCTGTACAGCGTCGGCAACACGAACATCGTCACGCGGCCGACGCGCGACGCGAGCCAGCTGTCCCGCCGCGAGATGGATGAGGGCGTCCCCGTGCTGGAGCGGAAGATTGCGGAGAAGAGGCCTGAGGCGGTCTGTTTGGTCGGCAAGAGTATTTGGGAGGCGGTGTGGAGGGTCAAGAAGGGGAGGGGGATGAGGAAGGAGGAGTTTAGATATGGCTGGCAGGATGAGGGGGGGAATATGGGGAGGGTGCAGGGGTGGGAGGGGGCGAGGGTGTTTGTGGCTACGACTACGAGTGGGTTGGCGGCGGGCATGAGTATGCAGGAGAAGGAGGCGGTGTGGAAGGAGTTGGGTGAGTGGGTGGTGGAGAAGAGGCGGGAGAGGGCGGAGGGGACGGCTATGCCTACGGCTACGGCGGTGGTTAAGGATGAGGAGGGGAATAGGGATGAGGTAGCCGTCAAGGCTGAGGAGGCGGAGGAAATGGAGGAAGAGAATCAAGATTACGTGGATTTCGAATGTGATTGTTTCTATCATTAGAAGAATTCCTCGCCAAAGTGAGATCTATTGCAATTTTGTAGCATATATATACGCATTTATGCCAACATATGAACCATCCTCCATGCTTCCAAACTTATCCCCGCCACCCTCCCTTCGCCTCATCCCCACTGCTCTCATCAGCAGGCATGTCAAAAGGAAGTCCACCCCCCTTGTTCCTTTCCTCTTCCTCCTCCCCCCTCTCCTCAAACCACTCCTCCAAATCAACATGAATCCTCAACTCCTTTTCAACAAGCACATTCCACACCTTCCTCAGCTCCTCCCGTCCCATCGCCTCTCTCAAGCCCTGCTCTCTAAACGCCAGTAGAACCAACTCCTTCGCCCAAGGACACGCTCGTATCGCGCGGTAGAACACCTCTCGCGCACGTTCGCGCTGAGAGAGCGCGAGTTCGAAGAGAATGTATAGTTTCCATATCGACGGACTAGACTGTACTCCTGAGGGCGGAGGCGCGAGGGCAGCTTCGAAGGCGGCGCGGACAGAGTGCGCAGTAGAGCCGGCGGAGACGCCCCGATGGAGCTCTGTGTATATAGTAAATATATGGGGGATCAGGGTTGATTGCGTTGGAAGAGAGCTCGTGGAGTTTCCGCTGGGGTCTGACGGGTGGGTTGTCTTGGTGTGTTGGCGCATAACTGAGCGGACGCGGTCCTCAATTCGGAACCGGGACTCGTTCCACGCGAAGAGGCTTAGGAATATCGTGTTTTGGGGGAAGAGCGAGATGGAGTCTGCCAGTTCAGTGCGGAGGAGGGAGGGCTTGTAGATTCGGGTTGATGTTGCGTGGTGATAGAGGAGCTTTGCTTTCGCTTGGAGCAGGAGTTCGCTGAATATCGTCGTTTCTAGCTCATGCGACGAGAGGCGGGAATGGGCAATTGCGTAAGTGTTTACTGCAGCATCGATATCAGGGTTGCGGGCAAGGTAAGCCAGCAAGGCAAGGCATTCAGTTGAGCTGACAAATATGTTAGGTTTGCGTGACGAGAGACCATGCTCTTGACTTGCGGTAAGGAACTGCGCAGAATTGTCAGTAATTTCCAGAAGATATGGTAGGCACGCTTACTCTTTGGGTTTTCAAAAATTCTGCAGGACTAATGAACAAAGGTGATTTCGTTTCGGTCGACAAAATCTTTGGATCTATGGTACCGTTGGGAATGGCGAGTAGTAGTCGGATTGCTGTATCGTCGTTATGCTGATCCAGCATCTCCCAGATCCAGGTTCGCCATAGAAGTATGCTGTCGATTTTATCCTCCTCCGAGAAGTTGTCGCTCATCAAGAGAGCCGTTGTCCACACATGCTCTGCTGTTGTGGTTTGACCGCTCCGAAACTCCATCAAAGCATACGCATTGTATAGCCGAAGATTCGAAGAATGCTTCTTCAGAAGATTTTTTGCATACCTCTTTGCCTCTTTGTTGTTACAAAGAAACTCGAGAGCAACGGTATATTCTGCAAGATCGTCATGCCGCGGCAACCTGTTCACCAGATGTCGTAGCGCTCGTCGGGCCCATTCTCCATCGAGAGGGCTATCCTTAGCCATGTAGGTGTTCTGCCATATACGAAGCTCTGAGAACCAAGCTTGGTTCCCAAATAATGTGTCGGAACTATTCGCAAAAGTATGAAGAGGAAAAGCGTTGGGCTCATTCTGGATGGAATCTTCGCTGCCACGGGCCAGGTCTGAAAACCAAACCGATGACTGGCTGCCGAATTGGTCGAGCAAACTATTTCGAACAAATGGGTCGCCGCGCCATTGTGCTAGGATTTTCGAGTTCTTGTCGGAGGCCAACGGTGGCAGTCGACAAAATACGAGGAAAGCGTCGAGAAGCAGATCGCCGGAATCTGATAGTGGAATGAGAAAATCGTTTATGTCCGAAGAGAGGATCACCCGGTAAGGGTCATCTTCCTGCACATCATCCAGAGTACGAGCTGGGAGGCGTGAATGGCACATTCGATGTCGTTCAGATTGCTCCCAGGATTCGAAGACCAATTTATCATTTATATCCCGGTCAGGTGCATCCGACTTGGCTTCGGGGGCCGAGTTCTCCCCCTTATCCCAGCCTTTGGCACCAATTTCGCCTATCCTCGCCGCCTCGCAGTCCCAAAATTCAGAAAAGGAGGATACAGCATGATCCAAGCCTTTAGATATATCAATCGTATTAGGGCGGAAGAAATTGAACTCTAAAATTGCCTGCCAGAGAGCCACAGCATGCTCTGTGAAGCCTGATTCTTCCATAAAGAGACTTAATCGGAGGATAAGGTATATACTGATGACGGCTTTTTCGCGAGTATTTTCGCGGCCTCCATTGATCTTCAGGCAATCAATAAAAACCGATCGACATTGTTCGTATGTGAAAGTAAGAAAACGCGTCTGCTGAAAGTCCAAGTATTTGATCCAAAGGCTGGTATAATCGGGGTTGGCTTGCAAAATGCTTTTCCACCTATCCGACAGCATTTTTGTATCCCACAATTTTGATGCCTCTTCCATCATACCTATCAGGAGACGGTCCCTGGGGGCTTTTGAAGGTACCTTATTTAAAGCTTTCTCGTACAAAGAAATTTTGATGTCAGCGACACTTCTCCTCTCCGCTGAAGTAAGTCTGCGCTGTCCATCACTCTCAGCAACCCCAACCAAAGATTCTTGGTGATTAATCAGCTGTAGCCATCCATCAACATCCTCTGGATGTTCTATGACTCTTCTAGATAATTCAGCGTTTCGCCGCCTTGAATTTTCGTCGTCCAAATCCAAACTCGAATCTGAAATAAGCTCGAGATCCTCGGGTAGCTCCCCAGATAGCTTAGCCTTCCCTTCGATTGACCTATAATCAATCAAAGCATCATGATCTGGTGTTAATTCCCTGGATGATGTTTCATTATAAAGGCGCCTCCTCTTTCTAGCTCCATCGGAACTCAAAGGGAGGAAATCCTTTTGGGAGTCGAGAACGGGATTATTTTGCGGATCCTGCCGTACACGATGCAGTTTTATGTGCTTTCTGGCCTGCTTCCGGAGGAGATCCCTGTTTTTATGTTTTGGGCCATCATAGCCGCCGACATCGTGTCTGATCACCACTGTGCTCCCGTCAAGCTCATCGCGGTCAATGCGATAGCGTCGAGGCAGTCCAAGAACCCTCCCAGAGCTAGCTCTGTAATATTGTGGAATGCTGTAACGATGCAACGTGCCGTAGGTCACATTGTACTTGTCGCCTTTTCTATCCACGGTAAATAACTCCTGCTCGTCGGGCTTACTTGGCCGATATCGCGTGCTTTCAAGAGGCTCCGGGTGTGCATGTTCTTCTATATCTTCGGTTCGACCAGAAGCATAGCGGGTCCGGTCAGCTTTCCGTGGACGCGAATGGTCCCTATGTGTCGAATGCCTAGATTCATGTCTAGACCGTTCGTGTCTTCTCGAAGGTTTCCCTTCTTCAGTTTCACGATGGCTCTTGTCGCCGGCGGAGGGGGTGCTGGATATCTTCGGCCGGAAGCTTGCGAATTTCGGGATTGGTTTTTTGTCCTGGCGCGTTTGAGAGTCAGTCCACCAAGCACAAACAGGTACGGAGGGGGGAAACGAGCACAGACACCAACCTTGCTGCCCTCCGAATCCATTTCCACTGCGGTGTCGAGCTGTCGAGATGTAGATATCTCGTCGCGGTTGACGTTGGGTGGAGAATGCGGCCGCGTGCACTTGCTGTTTTGGGCGGAGCCGCGCTCGTGAAAAACTTCCGTTCTGGGCATAGAATTTTTGGGGAATTTCTCCCTCGCGCGGCGAAAAGCTTGAACTCTCCAGCAGCAGTCCGAGCAGTCTCGTCACGACAGCCAGAAGAGCGGCCGCTGGGATTTCTTGTGACTGGTGATGCTCCGGGCTATGGGTTTGAATTTCTGACCGTCCACCCCCCCCAGCAATCACAATGGCGTCCGCCCTCGCCGCGCAGCTGTCGCAGATTGCGGCAACCTCTACGCACCAGCTCGACTTGAAGGCCCAGAAAGCTGCTCACTCCAAGTCCTTGATATTTGAGCCGAGAGATGCGGCATCTCAGAGTTTCGACACGATATACCAAATATGTTACGAGGGGTTCCAGGAATTATGCGCATTGGATTCGAGATTTGCCAAGTTCCGGCGGACTATATTCAGCGAGCAAAGCAAAACGGAAGATAGGCTGGAAATGAATGCGGACCAGAACAAGGAGCTGGATAACGTGCTGGAAGACTTTTTGGCCCTTGTTGGAAGCCGACTTTTGCTTCAGCCCGCCATCAAGGCCGTTGAGTGGCTCGTTCGTCGCTTTCGGTATGCCCAAATTTTTCTTTATCATTTTGCTGCTGCCACGATAGCTAACTATTCATTCACAGGATTCACGAATATAACGCAGACTTCCTCCTCCTTACTTTCCTCCCATATCATACGACAGATCTTTTCAAGGTCCTTTTGTCAATTTTACCCGAGACTCTTCCCCCCACGTTCAAAGCCTTTAATCCTTATAGACGAAGTTTGACCCCTCCGCCTCGGCATCCAATCGTCCATAGCGCCGCTACAAATAAACCCTTTTTTGCTGCATTCAACAACTATGTTCTACAGGTTAGCAAGGCTCAGGCTAGTTACCAAGGCCTCTTGTCGTTCTGGGCGGGTATCACAACAGAGGCTGTGGCTAGCATGCTCGATTCCGCCAAGTCTGGAAGAAGGGAAGTGGAAAAGAGGAACCAGGAGGACGTTTTGATTCAAATCCTTCCCGTCCTGCATAGTGGATTCTCGCTGGGGAAGGTTCCCGAGCTCGTTGTCGGTTGCTACATGCTTTGCGTTGTGATTGCCAACAAGGTTGACCTCGAAGATAAAGTGGTGGACGGCCTGATGGAAGCTGTCGCTGGAACTTGGACGCCGGACACCCGTCTGGCCGGCATGACTTGTTTGTCGGTCTTATCCCAGAACAAATCTTCTTCCGGGATCCCTAAGAATGTTTTAAAATCGGTCATCCGTCTTGAAAACTCGATTGACATGATAACCGAACTCCGTGCTCGATACTCAATGCCCGAGTTTATACTTGCTTTGATTGACGGATGTGCCCGTGACATCAGCAACCAAAAAGATATGTCCGCGCTGACTTTTATTGACAACATCATACGGCGTAACATATTGGAACCAGAAACGCTATCGAAGGCCATGGTTGTTATTCTAAGGGCAACAAGCAGCTTGCAAAAATCTGGAGTTATACCTGAAGCCACCCGAACCGTACTTTCAGGATTGATTCAACATTTTACCGAATCCGAGGCGTTGGCTCCCGTTCTTCAAAGTGCTGTCCGGCAATCGAACGTTGACATCAATGCCCTAGAAATGGGTCTTGAGGCCGTCCTCGAGAGTAGTTTCGCTCCAATGGCCATAGAAGACGTGGAGATGGAAGACGCTGACGACGTGGCTGAGAAAGAAGATACGTTCACTAAGGCTATCGAATCGATTCCACAGACAACTGAGGAAATCTCCTTTCTTGCTGGACAAACCTCTCCAGCATTCAAGCTTTTGGCCCATGCTTTTGTTCAAGCCACGGGAAACAAGAAAAAGGTATCTCAATTTATTGATTTGCCCATCCTAAAACGAAGCGCAGCCTTGCAATCCCCTCGTTATCTTTCTTTCTTCATCTGCTTCTTCTCCGGGCCATATCCACCAGTCAGCAGAGCAAGCGCTATCAGTGTTGTGGCGTCGTGCCTCTCTGAGAACGCCGACAAGAGTGCCGACATGCAAGCTATCCTACCTTATATAATATCGGGGCTTTGTGATTCATCTGAAAGGGTTCGGCGCGAAGCAGCTGGCTTGCTTGCAGCTTTCGGACGAGCAAGCTCAAAAACCAAGGGTGAGGCGGAACACAAAAGCGGAAACTCGTGGGGATTTGGGTCTATATATGGGAAGAGTGATCGCTCAAAATCTCTTCAATGGCTACCGCCGCGAGATGTATACAAGATCATCAGTTCTGCTTTACTTCCCGGCCTAGAAGAATACATACTCGACCCGTCTCAAATTTCGACTGTGACTATAAACGCAATTCGCGGGACGACTGAGGGGACAGATATCGAACTCAAAAAAGCCGTTCGACTCGAACTTTTCACATTCTTGTGTTTTCACATCAAAGCAACCCCTCTTTACGCGGTAAAGCTGGCCCTTCTCAAGATTATCAACTGCATTGGAAAGGTTGGCTCGACATCTCGCACTGAGGAACTTTCACCACTCTTAGACCAATGGAAGGGTTTGAGCGAAGAGGATATAACGAATATCGCCAATAGCGAACAAATCAATATTGCCGAGGTGGAGGAACAGGTCCTTAAAACAGTGTCAGAAAAGCACAAGAATTCGGTCAATATACTGCTGTCGTCTGTTACTTCAAAATCCAAAGCTTCTAGGCCCGACTTTTTGAGGGCAGTCTTTAACCGCCTGGCCGCGGTTTGGCCATCACTTAACGAGGATAATGAGATTGCAGCTGCAGATTCTTTCCTTGAAATTGCCCTTGGACTTTCCGCTGGAAACGAAGGGCTAGGAGGTCCATGCAGAGACCTACTCAGAAAAGTTGATCTCTCTGGACCAATCCTTACTCGCTTCCTCAAAAAGATCTCGACTTCTGTCGTGGATATAGACTCTCAAGCACCCGCGGCTAAGAGACGTCGAACGAGCCAGAACAATATGATTGCGATGAGCACAAGAAATCCCAAGGAATTAAACCAAATAATCGAGAAAATCACATTTATCCTCGAGCTGATCGATGGATCAAATCCAGAAAACCATCCTGAGCTTATTGGGGGACTGTTCCAGACTTTAACCGCCTTGCATCACCTCAAATTGCAGCTTCAGTCAGAAATGAGCTACCTCCTCAGTCTTGTTCTTGGAATAATGCTCGCGATTATCAACAAGGCGAAAGCGTCGCCGAGACAAAAACTAGATACGTCGGTCATTCGAGCTGATCTGATAATCGATTGTGTTCGCACATCGCAGAGCCCTCAAGTGCAGAATACCGCTCTCTTGTTGGTGGCAGGGCTGGCTACCATCGCTCCAGAGCTTATCCTGCACAGTGTCATGCCGATATTTACATTCATGGGGTCTAATGTTTTGAAAAAGGATGACGAGTATTCAGCTCTTGTCATTGATCAGGTATTTATAACACCCCGTACAATTTGTCTAGCTCACCTAACTAATTTCCTTCCCAGACTATCGACCAGGTCGTCCCACCCCTAATCCAGTCATTGCGCAACCAAAAACGGGACGTGGTTTCGGGTACCTCAGAACTCCTTCTCAGCTTTACCGCGGCTTTTGAACATATTCCATCGCATCGCCGCCTTCGACTCTTCGAGGCATTGATCACCAAGCTGGGTACCGAGGACTTCCTTTTCGCTGTGTTTGCAATGCTCGCGAACAGATACGGCATGGATCGCAATGTTTTAGGCCTAATGACAAGCCTTGCAGCCAACATGGAAGCGGACTTGCAACTAATCGTAAGTCATTTCCTATTTGTATAACCATTCAGCTGCTTATTTTCGTATTGCAGGCTTATACCAAATACCTGGATCTCGTCCGTGACGCTTTATTGCCAAAACCTAATCTTTCACGCGTCCTACTTGGAGTTGGTGGGGAGGATGGACGAGAGCCACCGAAAATTGCCGCGGATCTATTGCAAGCCTTGGCCCATCTTCTTCGAAGCCCATCGTTAAGTGCAAAGATGACCAAGATTTTCGAATTCGACGATTCGGAAGTGGCGCCCAAAATTCACAATCTCTTCTCTCGCATTCTGGAACAATTACTAGGATTGTCTGACAGCGTCAGGACAAGCAAGCCTGTTAGCAAAGCCTGCGGCGATGCGTTGGGTTCACTACTGGGAACGCTCTCCTTGATCGACTTCCTGGATACCATTGAGGTCCTCCTTCGAAGACCCAACGACGATCTTCGACGAAGAGTCCTGAGACTATTGGAAAATAGGTTAGAGCAAACTCACGATAAGGACAGCGCCTCACAAACCAGAGTTTTAGCGTTTTTATCTACATTGATCGGCATACTCGAGTCGTCCCCAGATGTGCTTCTCAAGCATGCTGCTGTGGCCTGCGTCGACAGGATCGCAGAGAAGTACGGAAAGAAGGATCCAGCCGCAGTTGTCGAGGCCGCCAAGGTTGTTGCTGGAGAGAGCTGTGTTGGCCAGGCAGACGACCGCATCCGTGTGATTGGCATGTTGTGCCTTGCTTCCATCACTGAGGTCCTGGGTGAAGCTATCATCCCTGTTTTGCCCGCAATATTTTCTCGTGCATTTAGCCTCTTGAAAGCTAGTTTGGAATCAAGCAAGAAGAACATCCAACTACATGATGCGGTTTACTCGCTCATCTGTACCTTGCTTACCCATGTCCCGTGGATGGTATCGGATGAACATTTGAGCAGCATCCTGCAGCTCTCCTTCAAGTCAGCCACTGCCGATCTTCCGGAAGAGAGTGATGATAACCGAAGGGGGGCATTGCAGCTCCTTGCGAGACGTGTCGACGTTACTGAAACTTTCAAATCTATCGATTCCAATTGGTCGTTCGCTATTGCCGCTGGTCCCAGGGTAAGATATTCTTCACGTTCAATATTCAGGGTGAACTAATTAGGCTAATACATCAACAGGCTGCAAATGAACTGCCTAAGATCACAAGCGTTGCGATTGAAAAACATCCGAAATCGTCAACGGCCAAGAATGTGCCTGTTTTGACGAAATTGTTGCAGAAAGCGCTCGATATTCGCCGTACCCAGTTCGCACCAAGGACTAGTAAGAGCTATGCGGAGGACGATGTCAATGACATTGAAGATCAGGTAAATGAGGTGGCAATAAAGATGATCTACAAATTGAACGACACGATATTCCGGCCACTATTCATCCAGTTGACGGAATGGGCTACGACCGGTGTTTCGAAATCAGACAGTGTTGGAAGATTGATGAGGCTTACAACCTTCTACAAATTCCTCGGTACATTCTTCGGTACCCTCAAGTCCATCGTCACTGGCTACTCGAGTTACATCATTGAGAGCACCGTTGCGATCCTCAAATCCACACGGTGCAACGATAAGGAGTCCAAGAATCTATGGTTAGCAACCATGCACATGCTCCGCAACTCCTTCGAGCATGATCAAGATGGTAATTACCACCATAGTCCATATTCCCTATCCCTTATCCATACCCCGAAGAGTTTTTACTGACCATGTACCCAGAATTCTGGCAATCCCCCACCCATCTCTCCGCCATCTCCGCCCCCCTCGTCGCCCAACTTTCCCACTCCACCAACCCGGGCACCCTAAAACTCATCACCAACGAAGCAATCCCCACAATCGTCGAGCTGGCCGCCGCCGCCGACTCGCCAGATAACCACAAGGAGCTCAACACAGCCATCATGAGATTCATGCGTGCCGGAACCAGTGCCAGCGGTAGCAAGAATGGCGGCGATAACCCATACACACGCCTTGCGGCGGTTAAATGCGAGCAGGCCCTGACAGAACGACTGGGCGAGGAGTGGCTGGCTCTATTGCCCGAGATGCTGCCGCATATTAGTGAGTTGATGGAGGATGATGATGAGAATGTTGAGAAGGAAGTGAGGAGGTGGGTGTTGGCGATTGAGGAGGTTTTGGGGGAGAAATTGGATGATATGTTGGTGTAGGTAGGTAGAATGGAGAAGGGAGGTGAACGGATCATATATGAAGAATAAAAAATTATGGGAGAATTTGCGCTATTGTTTGTTTCTGGTGTTTTTGTTGTATTATTTTTTGGCGAAGATTGTCTGCTCTTATTTTTTCTTTTTCGTTTCCATTTTTGCTGGTTGATTTTTCAACTATCCTTTCCATCTGATTTATTTCATTCTCCCTTGCATTGAAACAACGCACGAGAGAGAGCTTGTATGTATACACACCCATATATCACATAGATATAGATCTTTCAAAATTTTATTCTGTTCAAACGGAGGCAATTTATTTGTCTTCCATAAACCGGTCAGATGGATACGTTTCACAGTTACATCAATTCTCAATTTGTGATGCGATAGGAGATAGGTAGGGGACAAAACAGGCAGCTCTGGTGTCTCCAATAACTACACCATATGATGATGCCATCCGCGACCTTGCAATCTAGAAAACCACGATTGCAATTAACTCGGCGGCAATCTGAGGACGAGAGGGAACGCGGTAATGGCAGAGGGTGAGGGGGGTGATAACCTCCAATTTGGCAGCAGTAGTGCATGGGTGTGGAAGGTATTTAAAAAAAAGAAGAAAAAAATTTGCCTACAACTTTCAGTTTGTCCGTTATCAATCTGAGCATAAGTAAAGAGGAGGAAGCAACAAGAGACAAATGCCCGAAATAATAATAGATAGATAGAATAACCAAACCCCCCCCAACTTCCTAGACTGGCGGCGGATTCAAATCCAACCCATCAACCGTCAACTTGAACGCATCATTTCGCGAATAACTACCCGCAACATCCAGATCCAAACGGCCTCGTTCGCAGTCTTCAAAATCGACTTCGGTAATCAGTATATGACTGCCGTCACTGGCGTTATCTGATACATTCCACAACGGCCCTGAGAGGACCTTTCCCATAGGCCCTATTATGCATGAGCCGCCGCCTGAGAGATAAGGGTCTGAGGTTGTTGAGGCTGCGGTTGGGGATGTTTCCATTTCGGTTTGTTTTTCCGTTTGGGTATCTGTATGGTCAGGCCAGGTGATTTCATGGTCATCTTCGATGAGAATAGATTTCCTGTGGCATTTTGATGATGATGAGGGAGGACCCGGATGTGGAGATTGCGTGAATGGATCTAGATCCTTCTCCGCCCCGTTGATAACAGCAGGATGATGTCCCTCGATGTCAGGGAATGGATGGACTCCGTCGGCTTCAGACTTATTTTCCGCCTCGGTAAGGACATTCGGGTCATTGCATGGCCATACTATCTCATGCTCCCCTTCCATGGTCGTTATGGAAGGTTGCCGAGTATGCCGTTCCGGTCGACGGCTTGTTTGTCGGGTAGACGACCTGCTCTCTATCGCATGATGGGTTCGACTCCGTTGACGATCCGTAATCCACGACGGAAGCTCACTCTGACGAACACACTGGTTTGCACTGAGAACGACAGCGCGCCCCTCGAATGCCACCGTGCGCATCAACGGTAGCCATGTATCCCTTGCATCCGCCGTAGGCGCAAGATAAAGATTCACATTCTGCGAGTATAGACTCTGTCGTAGGAGGGGCATAAAGTTCTCCCAGCAAATTGCAGCAGCAAGCGTGAGCTTCACCCCGTTAATCTCAGTCGTAACAGCCTTTAGCGTCGATGGGGATCCTTGAGCCCACACCAACCGCTCACTACCCGTTGGCATCACCTTTCTCCTCTTCCCCAGCACCCCGCGTTTCGGATCCACGTATACAACCGCACAGTATAAACTACCACCAGCCCTCTCAATCAACCCAACAATGAGCAAGACACCTGTCTCCCTCGCCACGCGCTCGAGATACTCTCTTGTCCCATCGCCGCGGTAGTTCTTCCCCTTCGCAACGGGGAGAATCCGGTCGACCCATTCGTCGCCAGCGCCAGAGGGGGTATCACCAAGGTCAACGGCTGCATGGTAGTACTGCAGGTACTGATCACGACCATAGTGCTCGCGGGCACCAACAGCGGCACCGAAGGTGCATGTGCGCGGGTATCCGCCCAGGTAGGCTTCTGGGAAGAGGAGGACGTGAGCACCTCGAGAGGCGGCGTGGTGGGTACTCTGCTCTAGGGCTTGAAGAGTTTCAGAAAGCGTGTCCCGGGTGCGCGACTGGGCCACGGCGACATTTAGCTTTTGAGGCATGGTGGGATAGCTTGCGGGATGTGGGTTGGGAGCTCAGGGATGCTGGTTGGGGTATTGGTTAGTGGGCAGAAGGGTGTAAGTAGTAGTAGCAGTGCATGATTGGAGCAGACTCGGGCGGTAATTATACGATTTCTGAAGAGAAGAAGCTCGAGATCCCGAGATTATATCAAATCCCGGTGGTGTTTATAGTAGTTCAGCTGGTCCTTTTTCACACAGCCAAGTGGTGGGAAGTTCAGTTGTCGTCGGCAATTCCCCCGCTCGGCTCTTGCTAGGCGATGACGTAATCGGCAACCGGCATCGGATCCCGCCTGAGCTTAAACAGAGCTTCACTTTAGATAAGTAGTTAGCTATAAGTTGAAGTATTACTCTAGATTGACTAATCTGAGCTTCATTTTCTCGGGTTATACTAGGTCCCCGGGAAGCAGTTGGGGTTGTCTCGAATATAATGTATTAACGAGGGTGGACATATTTGATACGTTCACATTCTAATATAGCGCCTATTGCATTGCATTCCCCTATTTCCCTAGAACCCATATACTATTCTTTAACAGAGCCAATAGATATGTCTCATCCATCTGATTCAGGATAGAATGGCCGAGTTTCACTCACAAACGACACCCCTATAAATCGCCTCGATATTATGCCTGAAGCATAATAGTGCCATACATTCCCACATATCGAATCCAGTTTATCGAGGAATTTCCCGAGAGCTTCACGTTGCCACTTGGGGGTCTTATCCAGCACAGTTATGAAAGCCGCAGTGATGAAAAGGTCCCGTCCAAGGCCCTTCTGTCTATCTTCTTCAGCGGGATCATTCACCGATGATGGGAGAACAAAATGGGAGTAGATTGCTTCGATATCGTGGATGTAATTGAGACAACATCTCGCTTCGTTAAATAGTCCGTTTTTGACGGCAAGGGTGGCGCGGCAGAGTAGCCCTTCGAGTTCATCATTATATCGCTTCAGGTCACTCCGATCCCTCACAGTAAGAGGATCTTCATCAACTTCAATTGGCTCCTCACCAATAACCATGATGGAACGGAGGTGACAGGTAAAATTGAGGGTTCTCATGAGCTGGAACCGCAACTCTTTGTCCCAGAAATATTGTGATTGTTGACCTGGAAAATTAAAGGAGAGGTCAATCTTGCTTATCGAACCGGCGCCAAGTCGCCGGACCAGGTGGCATAGTTGCTCATATCGGCCCTTGTTGTACACGAAGAGGATATCTTTTCGGACCTCTGCAGCAGGCTCACATCTGCGGCCCTCCACAAATTCCGTGCGCCGGATAATTTTGATATCCAAGCCTAGCGTATTCCGTACTTTATCAGCCAGTGCCCCAGTTGTGGAAATCATCGGCTGACTGTAGCGAGATCCATGCATGAACTCGTCTATGCAATAACTATCTCCTTCCAAAACCGTCATTGGGCCGACTTGGAAACGGATCCATAGGTTCTGGCGCAAGAGAATTGCCAGTGCTTCATCACGAATTTGTTTGTTCGTCCCTAGTATTTCGAGGGGGAGGAGACTGGCTAACGGTTTATTCATGCCGCAGGAGGCGTTCATGCTCTGGTCTAGAACGAGGAGGTGGGAGTATATCTCGTTTCGGATTTCAGCGGGACACGATAGAAGTCCCTTCGGGGGCCGAGTAGCGTCCTGAGTCCAGTCGCTGCCGGAAAGACGACAGTTATTGAAATCGTATCCATTTTCCCTCTGGCGACTTAACGTAACGTTGTCGGACAACATAATACCCAGCAGATATCTTACTCCGCTAGGATCTATCAACGGTGAATGGCAAAGTTCCCTAAAAGAGGTAGCAAGAGTTCGTATCTCGAAGGCGTTTAACTTGCGTGGATGTTCTCTCGACCTCGAGGTAATCGTAAGTCGAGAGTTTGGAGTCGTATGGCCGTTGAATTTTTAGAAGTTATGAGAGTAACTAATAATAAAAAAGACTTTTAAATGATGGATTGTCAGCGGGATAAGTCAACGGGATTTGCCATGCCCTGCCTGCATAGATCATCAGCAGCCCCGACCATCCATCACCAAGATAACAGAGAATCATCCAGATATATAAAATCAAGAGATAACTTCTTTGTTTCCCCAAACGAAACAGGAGCAGATAAAGTAGTTGAATAGACGGTAGACAATGTAGGTGCTGGGAATAATTCCAAGAGCAACTTGAAACCGTTCAAATATCCAATTTCTTTGTAGCGGATAGCTCTTGCCACTGCAATAACACCAAAGAGCCCCCCAAGAAAATAAACAAAAGGGAAATTCCCCAATATCTCCGACACAAAGGAATATAGTGTATCAAGCTGGGCTTGGTTGGTTTCTTGACATAACAATGCGAAAGCCATGTTGGCTTCATACACACCCACTCGAAACAGCAAAAAAGCAACTGTTATCATGCAAGAATACGGCATCCGTCCAGAAACATAAATAAATAAAATAAATAAAAGCCTCCAATAGTTAAAAAAGGCAAAAAGTTCACACCCCCCTCCAGCCCAGCCGGTAGGCTGGAGAGTGAGTGCTACGTCTTTCTTCCCTCCCCGGCCGTCGCAGGGACAGCTAGGAAGGGGGAGTCGAACCCGGGGCCTCGGTGTGCGGAACTGGGCGGCTCCCAGTTGCACCACCAGATCCCGGGCGGGTTGGGGTGTATACTTTCCGACGGGATATAACCTCAAAGTTCGTGGTAGAGTGAATGGTGGCCTGAAAAGGGTGAAGTTTATATCACGTGATCCGGATGCTATCTGGAGAGGTTGAGCGAGAGAAAAGCGCTCGGATTGGCTGGCAGCTTCCAAATTTCGTCAACTGCCCTTTAGGCGCGTAGGTTCGAATCCCGCCCATGTCGTTCCTTTTTTTTTCCCACTCTTTGCTCCTTTCCAATTTTCATGTTGCGGTTTCTATGTTCTATCTACATTTCTCTTTCTAAACAAGTATTTGCGGCCGTTCCCCCCCGTCCCCGCCCCCCCCCCAAACAACTATGATAACTTGCTTGACTTGGGTTACGGTATATACAGCGTGGCCTTCTTCCTCGATATCAGGGAACTAATTCTGACTTTGGATAGCGAAGAGGAAATCTAATGATCAATAGGGCAGCCGGCATATAGAATAGAAAGAGTACATCACCGCCGTGTCCCCGGAAGTGAAATGACAACGCCCTAGAACCTAGAACACACCATAGAAGAGATCTCGAAAAAAAATATAACATATTAATTGATTTCCCACAGTATCTATCAATCTATCCGCACGCATTTTCATGCAAAAATATGTACCAACTGATATATTACGATCCAAACATCCTGGTCAAAAGAAATATTGGACGAGACCGTACTCAAAGATCGTTGATTGAAAGGAAAAACAATCCCCTCGTCAATCTCGTCTCAAACAACCCCGACCCCTGCTGCCTCCGAAGAGGATGAAAAATGGGTCGAGGCTGCATCCAGCTCAAGATCAAACGATTGATAGTGTAAGACCGAGCGAGGAAAGAGACATTGTGGTTTGTTTGTCTTCGGAGTGCAGGGTAGAAGAATAGGAAGGAGATTGGGTAAGATGGAATATATATTCCGTCTAGGGGATATATCGTACCAATGCCAAATAATGGAGGATTGGTTTGGTTCATTCGTTAGATTTCCGTTAGTTAATCAACGCGGTTAACGTCGAAAAAAAGGGGTAGTAAAAAGCATCAAACTCCACGATGCGCCATAGCCAAAACTATACCGGAGAACTATCGAGCAGACAAACACGGGGAGCCCGCAGAGGGGTATTATTGTACATGCAAAGAAGAAACAATAATCTCAACGCCAACAATACTCGTATAGACTTCGTCAATAAGCAACCTTTGTCCGCATGTCCTACATATTACAGTCAATATCATTCGTCCTGCATCGTATACAAGGGGAACAGGGTACTTACAGCAATCTTCCGCTCGATTTCCCGAACCGACCGGTCTAGCTCGCCCGCAATTTGCTGTTTCTTGTCATTTGGCAGCAACAGGTACGTTTCACAGAGATCACCATCAATCGTGCCCTTTGCAGGGGCGTAGTAACTCCTGTATATTAGGTGGTCTCGACCAGCGAGAGGAGGATTCTGAGACGTAAGTTGCATTTCGAGACTTTGGAAAAAGTCCACTTCTTCACGGCTGACGAAGGGTATCAACATCGACAACGTTCCCTGAAGGCCAGTCCAAACAAGGATATCCCGTCCACCAGCGACTAATTGGGTCTTTTGGATGCTAGTTGGAAGATCTTGGGGATAGAAGTGAGCAACAAGGTTCAGCCTATTCGGTGCACCTTGGAGGTATTGGCGTTCGTGGATGAGGTGGGCTCCGGATCCATCCTCGTCTGCTTCTTCCGATGCTTTAGCGGGGCAGCGAAGAAGCCAAAGATTGCCGAACTTATCTCCTCCAGCGACGGTTTCGTAATCGACCATGGTCGTACATGTGGTCCAGCGAGCGACCACATCATCTACGAAAGGGATGAGGCGATTCTCCTGATATTTGTACACGACGTATGTCACACTTTCCTGTACATCACTGACAATGATTCGGCTGCCCTGTGTTTGCAGACCAACGACGAGGTTGGGAACAACTTGAGCTTGGCATTTTCTCAGCATTTGCCTCATGCCCAAATCATAGACTCGAACATCTGCGCCGATACCCGCCAGCAAGCGCCCTTGGAACGCGAGGAGTGCCAGGGGAGGGTCCTCAACCTTGGTTTTGTGGATGAACTCTAGTTCCTTGCCATCTTCCTGGAATCGGTAGATATGGATAAAACCCCCCGAACTAGATCGGGGGCTAATAACCATGTCTTTACCGGTTCCCACAACCAAGAACGTTTCATCATCTTGACTAGAGAACGGCACGGCTGCAACACTGACGGCAGCCTCGTTTTCTTCCAGCTCGATCTGTGACAGAACGCTTTTCGAAGTGATGGGGTCCACGACTTGGATGCACGATGCCCAGTGCCCAGTGCCACGAGGATAACCAAAGTCTTCCGGTGGGAGCACTGTAGCCTCGCCATTCACAGCGCCAGTGTCATTGAGGAGTTTGGTTCGAGTGGCCGGGGACAGGATATTGTTGTCTGCTTCGATAACATAAAATAGAGGGTGTTCAGGGTGTCGGACGAATTGGCGCGGCGTATAGGATAGTGGGATTGTTTCCTGTAGGAGGTTATTTTCCAATTTTTCAATGGAAAATATTCTTTGAACGATTATGTTAGCCATATCTGAACAAGCATAGTCCATTGGGTAAGATAGATTAAGAGCAGGGTGTGCTTGTGTATTTCAGTAGGAACAATTGGAATTATAATAGGTTTGATCCGCATAGTCAAATTGTGACTTGGAACATTGTCTCATCATGTAGGTTTGCACAGTTCAAAAGTGAAAAGAAAATCATATTCACGTACCTGAGGTTCTGTCCTTGGATACCGACCATTCCCTCCACACATTGTTCGCTGCTGAAATTCCAGCCCCATTCTAAGCCAACATAATCAAGGGGCGTGAGCATGAAGGCTTTTGTTTGCTGATCGGAGTAGCCAAGCCAAGGGCGGGAGCTAAGAGCGAGAACAGCTGTTTGTTCTTTCACGGATACCCTAAACAGCTTTACGGGCTTCAGGCCAAGGAAGCGGGTTCGCGTATCTGAGAGTTCTCCTGTGACTTCGTCGAGAACTGTGCGAAGATATATCCCGGAATAGAGACCGATGTGTAAGTATAATGTTGATCCGCCAGATGTCGAATCAGCCATGGGCATAATGGAAAGAGCAGATGGCGCAGATGTGAGCGCCTGTACGGACTTATTTTCAAGTGTCGACTCAGGGTCAAGACTCAAAATACGAACGGTGGAATCGTCGCAGCCCACGGCGAGGAAGGAGCTTCTCGTACGTCCTTTTGGAACCTCGCCCAGACTGAGGCATGTAACCGTTCCAGACATCTCCCGCTTTTCGTCGTACTCGGCCAATGACCCATCTGAGTCCATCTCGAAGTAAACAATCTCTCCAGAGCTAAGCGCGACAGCAACCTGGCGCTCGTTTGTAGTTGCAGCAACAATGGAACGGTGTTGAGGAGCAGGCCACTCGTTAACCCGTCTATCGGCATGGATATGGCGAATGCCCTTTGGATGAACTTGGATGAGGGAGTCCTCTCCAAGCTGCTGAACTGCAAGGGTTGGGGCTGACGATAAGAATCCTGTATCGGTAACCTCTTCCACAGTTTCTCCGATGCTGAGGACCAGAGTGCCGTTGGAGAACGATAAGATGATGTAGGCGTCAAATTCATCATCACGGGTCAACTTAGTAGTCCAAACCGCGGATGGGACACTAGGTAGTTCTGACTCGACTATTTCAGACACTTCCAAGCCGTGCTTTAGAGTTCTAAAGCTACTTCTAGCTCCAGTGCCGCAGATAGCATATATTTGGGGGGCGTCATCTTCGGTGAGATTCGTGATCTTGCAATCCATCAAAGGATTCATGGAATTTATACTCTCGACTAAATTCACATTTTCCGCGGGCCGAGGGTGGAAATAGACAGGAGAGAGAGGTTCTGAAGGGTCCGCAGAAATGGCATCACTTGTGAACTCGATCTCTTCATCATCGTCACCCAGTTTCTCGAATTGGTAAAAATGGTGATTACCGGTTTCGCTTGCGACGAACAGGAAACCACTTTTCAGGATGCATAAGCTCGATGCGATCGGAACGGTGTCAAAGTACTTCAGTTTCAATCGCCTAACTTCTCCAGTAATTTGGCCATTGTCATCCTCAACCATCTCGATGGTTACTTTGAAGAGATCTCCATCTTCAGTCTGCAGCAGGAAGAAAAAAGCGCCACGCATTTTGTGCATGACTCCAGCCGTAATACATCGTTTTCTTTCTGGATTCTCAGTTGCACCGCTGCGGCGTGGTATCGGGACCCGGAAGGCGTCCTGATTGGAGTGACGATAGGTGATGTTATCCTCAGCACATACAAGGACTCCGCTGGGGCCATCCGCACCACCGGGAACTTGGAAAAGCATAGTCGCGGTGCGGTCGACGGGATCAGCCCATTTTCTCACAACATGGTTCAGGCCCAAGTCGAGTTCGTAGTAGACAAGCAGCTTCTCGAGCTCTTCATATGCTTGCCCAGTAGGATCCTGGTCGACTTCCGTATATTCCACTTCGAGTGCCGCAAAGATGGGGTTATCATACCCAACATCCAAGCCTACCATGGCGAAAACCAAAGTCTGAGGCTTGTGGGCCTCCAAGGGCGAAGAAATTGTAAGCTCTGCCTGCGCATTTCTGTTCAGGACATAGACTAGCTTATTCTTCTCCACCGAGGCGATCAAACACGCTCTGCCTTTTGGGTCCACGGCAAGATATTGACCGGGGATCACGCGTCGAATGCCCGACTTTCCAAAGGTCTCGAGATGGATTCGATTGAATCGATTCTGCGAGGGAACGTATTCGATAATCGTGATACGCCCGGAGTCAGATCCGATAATAATGTAATCTAATGATAGATACTCAGCAAAACTCAACCAAGGTTACCAAATGAATGGTACGAAGGGCAGCCATGCGGTAGGGATGGGTGCGCGACAACAGGAGGCCGTGGTGCACGGAGAGCTTGAAAAATCACTAATGTGGTCTTGACAAATGCGATGGATCAGAACATACCTTTGCTACTACCGGCAAGCCTAAAGGCTGCCAGCGTCCTGATAATGCCAAATACATCCTGGGAAAACAGGGTCCTGATTTTCCCCTGTGTCGGGTCGGGACGGTGGATGGTGAGCTTCGAACCCGACGCGGTGACTATCTGCTGCTCCTTGGTGCCTGCAAACTGTCCCAGGATAGCTTGAGTAATCGCGGTGGGGGGTTGGATGGTCAGCGAGTACATAAACAGGGACGAAGTGGTCGCCATGATGGGCGGCTGAGCAGAGAAGAGCTATGCCAGCGAGCTCAGGAGAATCTGACACAGGGCTAAGAAGAGGGCAATGGCATGTCCATGTGTCGTACAAGCGCGAAACGCCTCACAGGCAGCTCCAACCACCGGGCAGTGGTGAGGTCGAGGCGGGAGGAGAGCGGTGTTGTTGAAAATCGCGTGTGGTGCGGTGCAAAATTCGGGCGAGGAGAAAGTTTCCTTTTTGTTCCATGCGGCTCTAGTGGCGGTTGCGGCTAGCTCCAAGCGAACTAGCGCCGATCGGCCCATTACGTCTTGCTGCTGACAATTTGGCCGCTGCTTGGGCTTCAACTTCACGACATGCGCTCCATTCCTCGTCCCTGCTACACCCGTGCACTGGCATGCGCTCTTAGAGTCCCTCCACGTCCATAGACAATCACAAACTCATTCAGCCGCCCTCTTCCGCACCTCATCCCCTCTTGCGTCCTCCTATCTTAGCCCCCCCCAACCCACCGCCTCCTCTGACCATGTCGGAAGACAGCTCGGCAACGGCCAGCTCGGCAACGGAGCAATCATCCATCACATTCCACGTCAAATCCTCAAACGATGTCAAATATACCCTGACGCTTGACCCGTCGACTACCATCGCCGATCTGAAGCAAAAGCTGTCCGGCTCTGACTATGCGGATCTGCCGCCTGAGCGACAGCGGCTCATCTATTCCGGGCGAGTGCTGAAAGATGCCGATACTCTAGCTACACACAATGTCAAAGACGGCCATGCGATTCATCTTGTCAGGAGCGCTATGAGCAGTCAACGGCCTGCGCAGCAACCCCAGCCTTCAAGCGCGACACAGCAGAGATCAACCCCCGCACCGGCAAACGTTCCAACCAACATTGCTGCTGGTACGGGGAATAACCCGTTGGCGGGGCTCACAGGCGCGCGATATGCTGGGTTTGCGCAGCTGCCAGGAGCTGGCATGTTTGGACCTGATGGTGGTGTAAGTGAACTCCCACCCTTTTCCATTTGATGAGCCATTTTCTAACATGTCCATAGATGGGACCTCCTCCTGACTCTGACGAAATGCTACGTCTACTCGAAAATCCCCAATTCCAATCAACGATGAATGAAGCACTACAAAACCCTGCGATAATTGATATGATGATTCAACAGAATCCGATGCTCCGGGAGATGGGCCCCGGTGTTCGCCAGATGATGCAATCTCCAATGTTTCGCCGCATGATGACCAACCCAGATTCTATCCGTCAAATGACACAAATGCAGAGAGCCATGGGGTTGACTCCTGGTGGTGGAATGAGAGGTGCAAGTGCATTCCCTGCTCCCGGTGTGACAAATACGACCCCTGAAGAGAACCGTGCCGAACAGAACCAGAACCAGACCCAGAACCAGAATCAAGATCCCCTCGGAAATCCCAACCAAATGCCAAATTTATTCGAACTTCTCGGTATGCCAGGGCAACAAGGCGGAGGCGCTGCCGCTGGAAATCCCTTTGCGGCCCTTTTTGGCGGGAACCCAGCCTTTGGGGGAACCCCTACGTCTCAACCCCCTTCCGGCGATGCTGGAACTGCTCAAGAGGGAGCAGCCCCTTCAAATCCACCAAATCCATTCGCAAATTTATTCAATCCGGCACTCTTCGGACAACCTCAAGCCAACCCGAGCGGACAGGGTCAGCAGCCACAGAATCCCTCTAACCCCTTCCAAGATCCCGCCATGCTATCGCAGATGCTCCAAGCCCTGGGCGGCGGTCAAGCAGATGCCGCTAACAATCCACTCGCGACCCTATTCGGGGCGCCAAGCGCGGCGGCTCCACAAGATAACCGGCCACCAGAAGAGAGATATGCCGAGCAACTGCGACAACTGAATGATATGGGGTTTTATGAGTTTGATCGAAATATCGAAGCTTTGAGAAGGACGGGTGGGAGTGTGCAAGGCGCGGTTGAATATCTGCTCAGCAATCCATGAATATTTTTTCACTAATGAATGCACTTTTTATGTTATTTCAATGGTGGTCTCTAGCTAGGGCGAAATGAGAAGCATTTTTCATGTTTATTGTTGCAGTTTTTTGCGTCCCCCTTTTCATTGCATCCATTCCTGGAATTCTCTCCTTTCTACTTCAATATATCCCAAACAACCTCCCCGCTTTGTCCACCGGTTGGCTGTCCTTGGCATTGCTACTTTTATATTGCTCCATTTTACGCCTGTTAGCAAATTTTATTGTAGTAAAGCTTCTCTATCAAAGTCATAACCGAAGATGGGTGAGGTGAGGAGGGGGGAAATAGCCTGATGATGCTATGTGTATCAAAGGAAAGGCAGGCTTGCATTCTGAACCGTATTTAATTCCTGTGGCTGACGATGTGGAATCAGTGACATTTACCACCTTGGGTAGCAGGGGTTAATAAAAATGATATGGTATACAATGATTATGGTAAAACTATCCATTAACCACCGCTAAGACAGAAGATTACTGATTATAAGCTCTAGCTATATTATATCTACGCTATGAGTATGTCTTCAGAATTGCCATGTTGCATTATCTTCAATAATCAGGTAGTTAAAGTAATAACATGTCAGGCAAAAACATGATTAACTCCCATTTCTCACTTATCACATTGCACATACTACCTCTAAAACATATAGTCAACTCAGCCCCCTTTCTCTCTTCTATCCCCCCCTTCAATCCTTGAACCCCTCTTAACCTCAAAAATCCACCCCCACCCCCCCATTAAACCCTCCTTGCCACAGCCGCCCTAGCATCCTCCGACAACACAGTCCAGAAATCAGGTCCCTGCGGCCTCCACCCCAGCTGTCTAGCGCGGGCAGAATCCGCCCGGCTATTCGACGCGAAAAGATAAAGGCCCAACCACGCAGGTTGGTACACGGTTGAAAAGCGCTGCTCGTCGTATGATATGGTCTTGGTATTTGGTGGGAGCCAGCCCTGCTCGATGCCAAGTTTGCAGAGTGCCTCGGCGGCGTCTTTCCATTTGATTTCGTCGGCGACGGCGAAGTAGAAGCCCTGTGATTGATTAGCGTTGGGGGTGGGAAAGATTATGGAGGAGAAAAGAAAGAGGGGGGTGGGGATATATGGGAGCGAGGGATATATATATATCAACATGCACTTTGGAAGAATGTTTCATCAGACTCACCTCCTTTCCAAAGCTCAACCCACCCCCGCCCTTCAACATCCTCTCTAATATAAGCATAAACAACGACACTACATCATCAAGATGTGTCACTGCCCTCCAATTCGCCCCCTCACCCACATAGAATGGCTCCTTGGTCTTCATAACTACATCCACAAACTGCGGAACCATGAATGACTCTCTACCCCCCACACCCCTTGCCTGCCCGTAAATATCTGGCGGACAGATACAGACAGTCTTTAGTAGGTCGTTCGATGCATCCATGATACTCCTGTCGATGGCATGGTGCAGAGCCGTGTCTGGCAGGGAGTAGATGGTGTCAATGTCCGTGATATCAGACCAGATTTTGGGATTGGATTTGCCATCCCAGGCATTCGTCAGGCGGTCGGAGACACAGCCTGTTCCTGTTAGGTGGATTAGGTAGGATGGGGTGGTCTTTTTGGAGAGGCCGGTTAGGATGGATGCGGCGCAGCCTGGGTGGTCGATGTCGCCCGTGTCTAGTAGTAGGGGGAGGTTTGGTTAGTACTAGTAGATTAAATAAAGTGATATAATGTTTTTATGTTCGTTCGCATACGGATGACAATATCTGCATTTTCCGCCGCCTGGGCAATTACATCCCCATTATCGAATGTTCCATTGACGACTTGAACAGTAGGGTATCTCTCCTTAAATTCTGGCGATACGGATCGGAGGAGAGCGGAAATCTGCAGGGACGGGTATTTATGGACTATAGCCTCAAGCACGCTGCCGCCAATATACCCTGTAGCGCCGGTGCTGTGGATTTGTGATTAGATGACGTCGAGGTAGGCGAGGGGAAAAGTTAAGGTGCTTACTTACATGAATAGCTTCTTGGAGGCCATACTTTTTCTTTCTTGATTAGTACTCAGGGATTTAGTATGGGAAAAGGGAGCAGAAGGTAATTGCTTCACTGCCAGTGTATAGGAACTAATGCATTCATCCCAGCACCCTTTGCCAGGACTGGTATCCCGTTATATCGATGAACCGTTTGCATTGTATGACAATATTTGTAAGCAATAAAGGGGGGGTATTTGTCAGCCCAGGGACGGAATTCGGGATTTAGATGTCCCCTTGACCATTTTTCGGGCAGAATTAGCATCTATTTTTATCGGGTTCTTACGGGCTCATTATAGCTTTTGTGATCCAGAGGTATATTATAAAATAGGAGGGTAATAATTCTGCTAAAAAAAACTGAATAAGAAGATATATTCATTTTCCTTTTTTTTCTAGTAGTGGGGAATAAACTAAAGCAATAAAGGGGCAAGGAAGATTACTTGCTGCCAGCATCCCTTCAGAATTCTGCTCCTCTTTTCTCCTGTAATTAATACTAGTATGTAGGATTAATGCATGCTATAGCTAAACTACGACTCTTCGGAGCCTAAAAACATTTGTAATAACGACTTCCATTATCGGGCCACTCTCCTTTGGTAGGTCATAAATCGGCATCAAACAGCCTGTGGATGGATCCAGTCGTTGATCCGCTCGTGGAGATTCTCCTCTCCGACGTCAGCGCCCTGGTTGCGCCATTCGCCCGATCCTTCATCGAAAATCTCTTCGTCGTACCCGAGACCTCCGAGGTCTTCTTCATCAGACTCGTTGCGGGTTACGTCGGGTATGTCTGCGGCTCCCTTTAGTGCCGTCAGACGTTGCAGTATCCATTGTAGTTCGAGAAGATCCCAACTCGGTAATGGTAGAGTTTCGGGGTTGGAGGTTGTAAGTTCTATGACCTCGCCTGAGTTGATGATGTGCCCATCTTCGCTGCTAGAGATTTTTGTACTTGCAAGCTCGACATCATCAGCAAGAGTTGGAATATCTGTGATATCAACCACATTATTGCCAGGGGTTTCACGTTGCGCGAGCCAGTAAAATTTAAGTTTCAGTGATTTGCCGTCCCCAGAGGCTTCAATAGGCTGGAGGCCAAACAACCCTGCAGCGTGGCACCGGTGAAGGGTGGGAGTAAATGTGAGCATGTTTTCAATGGACTCAGTGCCGTTATCAAGGTGATGCTTCCATTGTCCAACGCGTTCGCTCCATAAAACTCTAAGCAATTCGAAAAAGTTCGCTCGCCTGTCCTTCCTGTACAGAGAAAATGGGACGATATGTGCGGCATCAGTCGCAGACGCGAATTTTGTGATGATGCATCTTTGAGAGTCTCGATTCTTACACTATATCTCATTGTCAGGAGGGAGAATAACTTCAGACGATATAAAGTGAAAACACAAACTTACCTCTTTGGCGACATACGAGGATCTGCTGGCCTGGCTTGATAGGGAGATTGCACCCGGAGAGTCGACCCGCTTTCGCTTAGAAGCTCGAGACAAGATCTCAGTCTCCTCTGGCTCTTCGGGAACCTGTGTCTCGGGACTGGGATTCGACAGGGCCACCTTTGAGAGTGGTGATGATTTCGGAGAACCCAAGACGGATCGGGCAGGAGAGCCGGTACGGGAACTCGGACTGGACTTTTGACACCCTGCCAGCAGTGAGATTGACATTCCAATTACAACAACAACTCAGAAGGGGAACATAAAACTGACATTCTGCCACTATTTCGTCCACCTTTGAATTTAAGAATAATGCCTTGGCGGCATCCACCCCAAGCTCCTCGTCCATAATTCTGACCAAGGATTCCAAGGCTGAAATATCACAGAGGAGGAGAGAAGCCTGAGCCTTCTGAGGAACTTGAAATCCATCCAGACGGTTGTGGATCTCTTTCAGAAGGCCCAGACGTACAGGATCGCGGAGCTCCGCTCCGGGCCCGATCTTGTCATCGTCAACCTTGCGCTCCATGACAACCAAACAGGGAGCAGGTGATTTTCAAAACCACACAGAAATCAAAGCAGGGAGAGAAAGACAAAAGTGGTAACTCAGAGTTACAACCGGCACAGCTCTGGGAAGAGGAATGAGGAGAAAGGCGTTGGGCAGGAAAGGGGCGTGAAAGCGAAGATGAAGATAAAAAGGTGGTTGAGATGGGCAGAGATAGTCATCCTCTATAAGAGAAACAGCTTCATTCACATCAAAACAAAGCAAAACTCGGCTTCTGCATTTGTTTCTATGGTGATATGCCTCTTGTATGTATGAATTATCCAGCCTCTCAATAGTCTAGCACACAAGGCTTGGGTGCCCTGGTGTTTTACATCCGTGCATAGGGCGAAGAGGATGGGCAGCTCCAACGGATTGAGCACAAGGAGATCTGCCCAAAGCATATATATATAGAGAGAGTTGTTAAAGAAGTCCCAGTTATGAGCTGGGATTGTTCGCACTCAGCTCTTGATGGAGGGAGAAGGGTTGGTTGGATTGAGAGAGCTACTAGTGAGAGAACTGGCTACCATACTGGCTGAATATGATTTAGTGCTACAGTGGAACAACCATTTTTCCACTGAATGCATTAAAACATGGTTTTTGAAGTGTATCTCATGTATGCTACTGTTAAATAACAGCACCAACCACACTGACATTTTACTCATAATGATATTGTTGATTTAGAATGATAAGTCAGCATTTTAACTGTTATAGCTGCTAAATATTTGAATGCATTAAAATGTAGTGCCTTTAATGAGAATCTAGAGAGCTAACTTGCAACTAGATTGAAAACACTCTATCTAAGTATCTAAATAGCTGTTCAGAAATGATAGAATCTGCATGTAACTATTAACTTGCATGTCAGAGCCTATAGATTGAAAATAATAACTTCATAATTATCTTATATATATAATATTCTTAAGGTTAGTAGGTGATTACATTTCTACCTATATTATAGTAATAGCTAACCTTTATTAGCTATAATATCAGCTATTTTGAATGTATTGCTAGATGACCTTACATACATCTATATAGTCTTAATAACCTAGATTATAATTTAAGAACTATTAGATGACTAATATATTACTCTTTCTATTAAAGTGCTTACTAAGTTTTCTACCTCATTACCTATATATACATTTAATGATGTATATAAAAATGCACTATATTCTATATCTATATTCTCTTTAAAAGCTATATCTAGATTAAATGAATATCAGCTACTTATATTTCAGAATTATAGGAAAGATACTTTACTCTCTCTCTCTTTAGACTCTCCTTCAAAAAAATATAAGTATTAGTATGTTAAGCCAGACTATCTACATGATAATAAAGCTTAGAGATATATTAAATAGTTTCAACACATTCAAAAATATGCAACTTAGTATGCAAGGAAGGATTTAAATAAAGCTATTAAAAAGGTAATATATTTAAAGAACTATAAAAAGTAGTTAAGCTCTAACAAGCAAGTTATAAAGTATATTTAGTTGCTCTCTGATCTTGGAGAAAACATCAAGCTACTAAAGATTATATGAGATGTTAAATATAAATAGATAATATATAATAAAATTATATTATATCTTAATAGCATAGTTAACTAAAATACATACTTGATATTATATATCTTTATAATTAAAATAGTAAAATATATCAGCTTTTAAATATCATACTTTCTAGCTATTTATAAATTAAATTAAATCATACCATTAGATCACTTCATCTCCATACTCAAATACTATTCAGAATATATAATATATATATTATAGGTAACATATAGTAGAAAAGTATATATTTATAAACAGTATGAAAGTAATAGTAATATAAGGAAAATTAAAATATAAAAGACTCTACTCATCAGTAAATATTTAATAATATTACTGTTAGAGTAGAATAGTTGGACTGCATAAGAATGATGCTTAGTGGTTTTAGATTTTTAAACTTTAGATTTTTTAATTATTTCAATGGCTGTGAGGCTAGTTCTACAAACTCTCCTCTATGTACTATATTAAATTCCTCTTATACACTAAGATTATCTTAGAAACATAAAATATATATATATAATTTATATTCTTCTTTTGAATGATCTTCATGCTTCTTAAGGATATTAAAGTGCATCTTTATTTTAGCAGCTAGATTTACAAATACTTCTGCACATAATAATATATTAATTATTAAAATTAAAAAGTATAGTAGAAGGATAATTATATGTTACATATATTACTTTGCTAATTCTAAGTACTTATTATAATCTAGGATCTCAGTAGTGAAAATAAAGATATCAATAAAGTTTTCCTTGAAAAATTTTTCAAGAAAGAATTCATAAAGTATTTATTAATCTTTTATATTTACAATTAAAAATTATAGATTACTTACTTACTCAGCTTTAAGAACATTCTGCACAAACTCCTATGAAATTTATAATTAGTATGGCTTCCTCTATAGATATATATCTAAATATAGTCTAGATAATAGCTTATAATCATCTTGTTGATTATACAGAACTTCCACATTTTTATCTAATCTCTTATCTTTTTCAGAAGTTATTGATATAAGTCTTTATCCTCAGAAATTATAGAATAAACTTGATAAATAATGATAGAGGCTTTTTCTATATTAAGATGTATGAAATAGAGTCACTTCATCTTCTAATACAACTAATTAATTTAGTACTAGATTATCTTAATTTTATTATAATTAGTATGAGGTTTATCATCATCTATATTTTCTATATTTATTAGTTAAGTCTATTTACTGGATTTTCCAGCATTTTCCATCTACTATTTTTATCTTAAGAATACTGGGGTACTCTCACTTTCAGAATTAACTCTATTCTCATCAGGTATTAGTGATTCTAATATTAAGGTTAAATGTGTTATTAATACATCTTTATATTCAAATAGACTTAGATTGATAATACTAATAATTTATTAGAATGTAGATGATATTAATTCATTCTATAATATAATATTAGTATTAGAATTAGAAAATCCCATATTCTATTTAGATTCTGAGCTATATAGATGTATTAATGAATTGCTTATTTTAAGTATTTCTGAACTTTATATACTATATGATATTACTATGGTTACATGCTTGGCTATTAATTCTGATAATAATAGATGAGATGATGGTTCATAATTAGCAAGAGAAATATAAAATTACTTACTATTAATTGTGTATGGAATTAGGTAAGAAAGAAGATAGAGTCATAAATACTCAAATAGAGATATAATAATAGTTAGAATGTAAAGTTATTAGAAAAAAAAAGAAGAATAAATTCTTATATGAGAAGAGAGATGAGTGTGCTTCAGCTTGCTCAGATGATAAATAATAAATAAGATAATATAGTAAAATAAAGAAGATAAGAACTATAAATAGAATCTCAAAAGAATGAGGAACTTTAGTAGGTAGAGTAGAATAGCAGAAAAATTCATAGTAGATTAGAAAAAAACTGCCATGCATTACTGCTGATTGCCAGATTTAATATCTTATATTAAGTTAGTCTTATATTAATCTTAATGTCAATGAAATATATGAGAAAAAGATTAGAATAGACTATATCTAAGTAATTTCTAGTTAATTATCATTTCTTTAATATTATTTTAATTATATTCTAATATAAAAGATACACATCTACAATTAAACTACATCTTACTTTTACCTTTCTCACTATAGCTCCTCCTCATAGAATTTAGATATCATGCTCTATATGCCTATTTGCATTACAGTATAATCTTACTCTATATATTAGAAGATCAAGAAGTAATTACTTCTTAGCAGGATTTAACCTACAGTTAATTCAGTGTCATGAGCCTGCTAATACCCACAATGAATTTATAATTCTAACTATAGAATAACTATCAGAGGAAAGATAGGTAATTAATCAGTATTCTTTTTATTTAAATATTTTTTTTGTATAATTCTCATACAAGCTATTTATTTTACTATTTCATAACTTCTCATTTTTTTATTTTAGAATACTAATAAGCTTGCTGCAAGCATTTTTAATACTCTATTATATATAGAGAATACTAAAGATACTACTAACATTTTATCTTTCTTTAATGAAGAGCCATCTATACTTAGTTTTAATAGTAATGAAATAGATAATGAGCTATAACTAGAAATCTATATTAATAAACTCCTGCAAAGTATATTTATAGTAGCAGAGGAGCTATTTATTGACTCTATAGATGAGTATCTAGATATAGCTACTAATAGTAATATTTCTTCAAATTATACTGAAATACCTCTACCATTCATATCAGACTGTTTAGTAGTATCTGAGGAAATTCCTTACTCTCAATCTTCAATTCCAATGGATCTATTTGTATTAATATTTGAGTTATAATATAAGAGTATAAGCTTCTCACATTATAAGTATATTAGCCTTCTAGAAGTTTTAGATTAGCTGAATAATTTATCTTCCATTCAACATCTACTACAGATAATTAATATTATCAAATAAAATGTAAAAGGATAGTTGCCACTACTAGAGTTATGCAAGACTGAAATGAATATTAACTATAAAAAGCTATTAATCTGAATAATCTTAACTTAGAAGTAGCTTATATATTTTATTAATTTAATTAATCTAGTTATCTTTATTATATAATTATTAATCTTCTAAAAGTAAATTCATTAAGAAATGGCTGAGTACACAGATAAATCTAAGAAATTATAGTAATTTATAATATGAAGTTTCTCTATCTAAATAACATCTAATGAGTTTGTATACTATAGTGATAATCAACTAATATTTCCCTCTGATTTTATATACTATTATTGTAAGTAACATTTCTGTTTATATAATAAGCACTAAATACCTACATTCATGTTCTCTGCTCATATTAGATATATTATATGCATTGAGAAAGATTTTACCAAAGTTGCAATCTTCTTAGGAGTAGTAATATTATGAGTATAATTAGTGGTGCAGAAATAGCATGTAAGTGCCAAATTGAAATAACTACTTAAAAAGTACACACTCTTTATTAAAAATGAACTGATGCTTTATAAAGTATATATTTATATGCAGCCTGAAAATGTGATTCAGCAAGTGACAGTTAAGTTTGATTATAGGTTTGAGAATTTTGCAAACTATGAGTATTACACACCCAGGAAAGGATTTTTTGTCAGACAGGTTGTTAATGACCTATATAAATATACTCAACCTTTAAATTTTACCTTTCTGCTTTAAGGGGAGCTTAAAATTACTACTTATAGCTGCTAGATACTGATTAATATATTTTAAGATCAGAGGGCTATTTCTTTCTCCTATCAGCTATTCATTGATAGCTTTGAATTATATCAGAATATAT
The DNA here is from genome assembly GCA_032988165.1 of Emmonsiellopsis sp. PD_33. NCBI lineage: Eukaryota > Fungi > Ascomycota > Eurotiomycetes > Onygenales > Ajellomycetaceae > Emmonsiellopsis > Emmonsiellopsis sp. PD_33. The sequence goes on from JANTQF010000078.1 coordinate 41,991, forward strand.
ATTGAAATATAACTAGAATCTATATGATCTCAGTAGCTCTTCTGGCATCAGTACAGTTATAATGAGAAAATGTGTATACTATCACACTCAGCCTGCATAGTAGTGAGCTTAGAGATATAATCAATAATATCTCAGAGTTATACATATTAGATAATGACATTACAATTTATATTAATAATGAGCAAGTAAAGCTTGTCAGCTTTATTTTTGCATTTCTGAGGAATATGCCTCAGTAGCAAGTCAATACAGAGTTTAAATCCTAAATTGTAGTATATAGTTATCAGTTATATTTTATTATTATGAAGGAGTATGAAGATCTAAAGTTTAATATAACTTAACTCATATAATTATATTATTAAATACTGCAGGTCTAGAATATAGCAGCATAATAATCAAAGCAGAAACAGGCTAAACTCTTTCAAGAATAAAGCCTTAGTGAGAAGGTAATAATATCACTACTTCTTAATATTATATTATGTGAAAGGCTACACCCTTATATCTTATATCTATAGCTCATCTAAACTTCACCTAATCTCTAACTACTTAATTAGAGGCCTCTAACCAGGCCTTCATATGAACATTTATCTGCTCTAATCTCATATAATTCTCTTCTATTTATATTGTATAATCTTGTAATTCCTTTTTTTTTTCCTTTCTTTCTCTAGTAATTACAATCTTGATTTTAACATCTAGCTCATATAATCTATTAATCAGAGTACGTTCATTATATTTTATAATTACTTATTTGATTTCTTCCCAGAGATCTCTGATATTATAATAGAATCTTCCAAATGCAACTTGTATATATAGTTAACTTCTCTAAATTTCAATAAATACTAATAAAATATCTCTATAGAATATTAACTTTATATAACTCACTCAGTTCAGCTCCATCAGATAACATGTCAGTAAAAGGCCCTAAAGCTCTAATGATTCATATTAATATCTCATGGGATATTTCTTTAACTCATATAAATCCTCTGAACTCTCTAAATTCAATCAGTCCTTTACATCTATTATAAATATAGACCCCCTACATGAAGATAGTCTTTCTTCTTAGAGTTCTAATGTTGATCTTCAAACTCTCATATAATAACTTATAAAATAAATTTAGTATCTCATTAAATAATCTTATATACCTGCATTAACCTTAGTCTCTATTCTGACTCCTACTCTCTCAGTTACTCCTCTCAATGACTTCTCAAAACACCTAAAAGAAAGGCTTATCACTCTTAAGAAATTCACAGGCAAATAAATTGCTAAATATCCTATTTAATATCTTAGCATGAAGGTTAAAATTGCTTTGAACAGCCCTACAATTAGATCTCTTACTAATTAGATCTAATATATTTATATCTAACTCTCTAGTACTATTATTATCTGATTCCACTTTTAAATGAAGGCTAACATTAAACTCATTCTTATAACTTCTAATATCATTCTTAATTAGCTTGACATTCTATTCTCTAACCCTTTAGTAATCTAGAAGACTCTAATCTAGCTACATAGTATTCATCAGAAAATTAATTTACTCTCCATCTTTCTCTTAAGATTCAATCAGAAGATTCTAGAAGCTAATGACCAGTTATGAGATAACACTATTAAGAAGGCTTTACTTAAAAAAGTCATTAAGTTTAAACTCTTATAGTAGATTATCACCTTCATTGAATCTTCTATATATCTTAAATATTATATGAAGCTTTACAGTATAGAGAATAATCTATCTAAAGTTAAGACTATTTAGAGCTAACTCTATAGTAATATTCCTACTACCTCTAAGGCAGCCTTCCCCAGAGCAACTCAGCTCTATAATTTAAATATTATAAATTAAGAACTGATAGCTCACATGAACAGCTTCTATATTCCTAATATAACTACTACTATCATTATAGACTACTATACTCAAGATGTTTATATTAACTATGATAAACTTAGATATAGAGCTACTAACTACCATAACACTCATATTCCTCTAAAACTGCCTATATAATCTGCAAATATGCAGGCTGTGAAGGGCTACACCCTTATACCCTATATCTATAGCTTGCCTGAACTTTGCCTGATCTTCAACTGCCTGATTAGAGGCCTCTAACTAGGCCTTTATATAAATATTTATTTGCTCTAACCTCATGTAGTTCTCTTCTATTTATATTATATGATCTTGTGATTTCTTTTCCTTTTTCCTTTCTTTCTCTAGTGATTATAATCTTGATTTTAGTGTCTAGCTTGCATGATCTATTAATTGGAATGTGCCTGTTACATTTTATAATCACTTAATTAATTTCTTCTCAGAGATCTCTAATATTATAGTAGAACCTTCTGAATGTGACTTGTATGTATAGCTGACTCCTCTAAATTTTAATAAATACTAATAAAATATCTCTATAGGATATTAGCTCTGTATAACTTACTCAGTTCAGCTCTACTAGATGATGTGTCAGTGAAAGACCCTAAAACTCTAACAGTCTGTATTGATATTTCATAAAATTTTCCTTTAACCTATATGAATCCTCTGAACTTTTAAAATCCAATTAATCTTTTACATTTATTATAAATATAAATTCTCTGCATGAAAATAACTCTCTTTCTTAGAGCTTTAAAGTTAATCTCTAAAATCTTATTTAATAGCTTGCAACTCAAGTTTAGAGCCTCTCTAAACAAGTTTATATATCTACTCTGACCTTGATGTCTATCTCAACTTCTACCCCCCTAACTGCTCTATTAAATGACACTATGAAATATCTGAAAGAGAAACTTGTTATACTAACAACCTTTAGTAGTAAAAAGCTTGTTAAATACTCTACCTGATAACTCAACATTATAGTCAAAATTAATGTTGATGATCATATAATTGATAATCTAACTAATTAGATATAATATATCTTCTTGTAACTCTCTGATACTACCTCTACCTAATTTCATTCTTAGATAAAAGTTAATTTATACTTTTTATTATCTTCTAATATCATTCTGAACCAGCTAGATGTCTTATTCTCTGATTCTATAGTAATCTTAAAGGCTTTCATCTGACTGTATAGTACCTACTAGTAAACTCTCTTGCTAGCTGTGTTTCTCCTAATATTTAATCAGAAGATCCTTAAAGCTAATAGATAATTATAGAATGATATAATTAAGAAGATTATACTTAAGAAAGCTATTAACCTTAACCTTCTATAACAAACTGTCTCTATCTAAAAACCTACTTTATATGCTAATTATTACTTAAAACTTTATAAGATAGAGAATAATCTATCTGAAATCAAAGTCATTAAGAACTGATTCTATACTGATATTCCTACTAATTCTGAGGAAACTTTCTTTAGAGCAACTCAGCCCTGTAATCTAAATACTATAAACTGGAAGTTAATAGCTTATATGAATGGCTTTTATATTCTTAATATAACTACTACTGCTGTCACAGACTGCCATGCCTGAGATATTTATATTAACTATAATAAATCTAAGTATAGAGCTATTAACTACTATAGCACTTATATTCCCCTGAAATTACCTGTATGATCTGTGAATGTACAGACTAAGCCTAAAGAGGAGGAAAACTTTAAAGATACTAAATTAGACTTGAGAAAAGACTAGCTTTTATGTGAAATTATAAATAGAAGCTTTTAAAGTTAGATAGGAAGATCTTTAAGAAGAAAATGATAGTTCTGATAATTCTTATATCTACTGTAGTTAATTATTCTTTTAATATGGATGTTATAGTAGATAGTAACTACTATTACTATATAATAATTTATTCTTATATAATCAACTATTATAATCTCCTGTGTATCCTAATTGTCTCCCAAAAGATTGAAGGCATCAGTGGTGACACTGGCAGCTTTATATGAAATATAGTGAAGCTTGATATTGATATTAGTAGATTCCTCTAAGAGAATACTTATATATATGAAATTGAGGACCTTTTATATGACTTCATGTTAGACCTATCTTGATTATTCAAACATCAAGCCCTTATTAATATATATAATTAGTGTATTGTATTCCCTAAAGACATCTATATCTCTAAAGAAGATGTTCACAAAACTATTAACCTTTACTAGATCTTTATTAATACTTTTAAGCTCCTCTAACATTACAATTAGAAGCTTAAGTTTCAATCCCCTGTTGAAATCTTTACTACTAGCATGTCTAATATAGAGAAAGCTCTCTCCTAACTCTTTAAGAAGCTGAAGACTGATCCTACAACAGTTCTTCCTTTACACTATTATGAATTTCTTGATGTTTTTGATTATAAAGCTGCTGAAAAACTCTTACTATTTTATAAAGTATATAACTATTATATTGAGCTTGAGAAGATAGATGATAAAGATCCTTAGCTACCCTAAGAATCTCTATATAATATATTGTGTGATGAACTACTTATACTCTATAAGATTCTTAATGATCTTCTAGATAAAGGCTTCATCTAAATTAGTAATTTATCTACTAATATATCTATACTCTTTGTAAAGAAGCTGAGTAGAGGCCTCTAATTCTATATTAACTATTAGAGTCTTAATTACCTTATCTGAAAAGATTATTACTCACTATCATTAATTAATGAGACTCTTAAATGAATTGAATGAGTTAAGTAATTTATAAAGCTTGATGTCATTTCTGCATTCTATAAGATCTAAATTACAGAAGAAGATAAATAGCTAACTACTTTTTACACAAGATATAGTCTATTTGAATGGATAGTTACCTCCTTTAGCTTTATAAATGCTCTGAGCATCTTCTAGAAGTATATCAACTAGGCCCTATAAGATTACTTAGATGAATTTGCTTCTATCTACCTTAATGACATCCTCATCTTTACTAATAGATCCTATAAATAGTACTAGGAGTATGTCTGAAAAGTTCTTATCTGCCTCTGTGAATATAATCTACTAATTGATATTAATAAATCTATCTTTAAAGTCTAAGAGATGATTTACCTTAGCTTTATCATAGAGATAGAGAAGGAAGTCTATATGGATCCTAAAAAGATTACTACTATTCTCAAATAGGAGGCCTCTATAATTATGAAAGATATATAAGACTTTCTAGAATTTATAAATTTCTACTGATACTTTATTTGAGATTTTTCTGATATTATCTAACTACTGACTGATCTCACATGTAAAGATCAGTAATTTCAATAATTTAAAGAAGTAGATAAGATATTTACATGCCTTAAATAGATATTTATCTCTATTCTAATACTCATTACATTTAACTCTGATTGCTCAATGGTAGTTAAAATAGACTCTTTCAGTTATATTATAAATAGTACTCTCATGCAATGAGATGATGAAGGTATTCTATAATCTTATATATTTATATTCAAGAAACTCAGTCCTACTAAAGCTAATTATAAGATTTATAATAAAAAACTTCTTACTATTATCTGATGTCTAGAAGAATGGGACTCTAAACTCTACAGTATAAAAAACTTTAAGATTATTATAAATTATAAGAACCTCTGATATTTCATTATCACCTATAAACTCTCTGAATGTTAAATGTACTGAGCTAAATTCCTCAGTTGATTCTATTTTATAATTTACTATTACTCTGATATAGAAAACTTTATAGCTGATATTTTCTTTCAATATAAATAGAATATACCCTCTGAAGACTCTAATACCCATTAAGTGAACTATAAATAAAGGTTGTTAGACCTATAGATCCTTAAGGACTCTAAAATAATATTATATAGAGTAATATGTATCTCATCTATTACTTTATTAGCTATAATTACTTAAATAAATTCTGTAGAAGGCTCTTTCAGGTTATCTCTACTTTTACTTTAGAAACTCTAGAATGCTACTATCACCTCTAATGAATATCTCTAGATGATAATTTAAATTATATAAGATAAAACTCATCACTTTCTACTTAAACTCTAAACTCACATTGATATAGCTGAATGCTCTATAGATACTAACAGCTAATTATACTTTTAAAAAAGATAGTGAGTTTCTGATTTAAAATTATTATACATCTAAATTATATAAGAAACTCATAATTTCCTGATAATTAGTTACTCAGACTGTAAAGTATTCTACTAAATTTTATTTTAAAATTTCTACTGGCCTAATATATCTTAGAGTATCTAATAGTTCATTTAGAACTATAATATCTATTAATCCATTATTATCTAGTAGAACTACTATTAAGATCTACTTAAATTTCTTCTGATTTCTAAATGCATCTAATATAATGTTACCATCAACTTTATAGTAAATCTTCTTATAAGTAATAATTATAAGAATATCCTTATCATTATTAACTATCTCAGTAAGGGTGTTATTCTTAAATTCTATGTGAAGATGAATATACTTATAGTAGCTAAAGTCTTTCTTTAAAATTTATTTTATTATCTATATAATTTACTCTATATAATTTTCTCAGATTATAGAACCTAGTTCATTAGAGCTATCTGAAGCTAAATCTATTAGCTCCTTAAGATCTTTTAGTACCTCTTAACTACTTATCACCCTGAAATTGATAGCAGTACTGAACATATAATTCAGATAATTAAGAACTACCTCTAAAAGTTCTATTTATACATCTAAAATGACTGGAATGAACTCCTCCCACACACTAAGCTTATAATTAATAGCTGTGATGCTGTCTATATAGGTGTTAGCTTATTTTTCCTCTTATATAATTATAATTTTAAAGTTCTTAATCTTACTGAATCATCTAAATCTTCCATCTTATCTTATAGTCTAATTCAAATTGTAGATACTATCATCTTAAAACTCTAATAAGCCTACAAATAAACTAAATCCTCTATAATTAGTACCCAGTAAGACTAATAGGATTATGTGAATGCTTACTAAAATCCTGCTGAATACTATAAGATGAATGATAAAATCTAGCTAGATCTCTAAAATATTACTACTAATTAGCTGTTTTGTACATTTAACTACTAATATATTAAATACACTATTATTAAAGTCCTGAGGAGTTATAATTACTATCTTAACATACTACCTAAAATCTACAATATATTTTATATGAACCTACTTTATAAGGCCTCTACTAACTCACTCTTTTTATAGAAGATTACTAACTGGCATCTATCTAATATCATTAGAAAAGATAATAAGATAGAGTATGAGGTAGAAGTCATCCTCAACTGTCACTATCATGAGTGAGAATTTCAGTATCTAGTGAAATGACTTAGCTATAAAGTATCTTTATAGAAACTAACCTCTACCCTATAGGATACTATTATACTTACTCATTATAAAGAGCTACATCTATCTAATGAGACTTTATTTACACTATTCTATACCCAGTTTTCTGAACCCTCCTGCCTGCCCTCTAAAATTAAATAGGGAGAGATAATATAAAGAGCTACATTTTTATACTTTATATTCATAGCTTATCTAAACTTCACCTAATCTCTAACTATCTGATTGAAGACCTTTAATCAGGTCTTCATATAAATGTTTATCTACTCTGACCTTATATAGTTCTCTTTTATTTATATTGTATGATCTTATAATTCCTTTTCCTTTTTCCTTTCTTTCTCTAGTAATTACAATCTTGATTTTAGTGTCTAGCTTATATAATCTGTTAATTGGAGTGTGCCCATTACACAGGCCAAATCTAAGAAAGAGGAGGACTTTAAAGATGCTAAATCAGACTTAAGAAAAGACTAGCTTTTATATAAAATTACAAGTAGAAGCTTCTAGAGTTAGATAGGAAGACTTTTAAGAAAAAGATGATAATTCTAGTAATTCTTATATCTACTATAATTAATTATTCTTTTAATATAAATGCTATAATAGATAGTGATTACTATTACTATATAATAATTCATTTTTATATAATCAATCATTATAATCTTCTATATATTTTAATTATCCTCTAAAAGATTGAAGGCATCAGCAGCAACACTGATGGCTTCATATGAAATATAGTAAAACTTGATGTTAATGTTGGTGAATTCCTCCAAGAGAATACTTATATATATAAAATTAAGAACCTCTCATATAACTTCATATTAAATCTATTTTAATTATCTGAATATCAAGCTTTCATTAACACATACAACTAGTGCATTGTGTTTCTTAGAGATATCTATATATCTAAGAAAGATATCTATAAAATCATCAACCTTTATTAGATCTTTACTAATACCTTTAAGCTTCTCTAATATTATAATTAGAAGCTTAAGTTCTAATTCCCTATTAAAATCTTCACTACTAGTATGTCTAATATAAAGAAAGCTCTTTCTTAACTCTTTAAGAAGTTAAAAATTGACCTCACAACAGTTCTTCTTCTATACTATCATGAATTCCTTGATGTTTTTGATTATAAGGCTACCAAGAAGCTCCTACTATCCCATGATATGTATAATTATCACATTAAACTTAAGAAAATAAATAATAAAGATTCTCAGTCACTTTGAGAACTTCTATATAATATATCATGTAATGAACTACTTGTACTCTACAAGACCTTTAATGATCTTTTTAATAAAGAATTTATCTAAATTAGTAATTGATCTATCAGTACACCTATTCTTTTTATTAAGAAGTCTGGTGGAGACCTCTAATTTTATATAGATTATTATAATTTTAATTAACTTATAAGAAAGGACTGTTATTTACTATCATTAATTAATGAGACTCTCAAATGAATTGAATAAGTTAAGTAGTTTATGAAGCTTAATATTATCTTCATATTTTATAAGATTTAAATTGTAGAAGGAGATGAATAGCTAACTGTCTTTCATATAAAATATAATCTATTTGAATGAATAGTTACTTTCTTTAGTCTCATAAACACTTCAAGCATCTTCTAGAAGTATATCAATTAAACTCTATAGAACTATTTAGATAAATTTACTTTTATTTACCTTAATAACATTCTTATCTTCACTGATGAATCTTATAAATAACATTAAAAGTACATCTAAAAGGTTCTCATCTATCTCTATAAATATAGTCTTCTAATTAATATTAATAAGTTCACCTTTAAAGTTTAAGAGACAATCTACCTCAGCTTTATCATAGAGGCAGGGAAGGGAGTCCATATGGACCTCAAAAAGATTATTATTATTCTTAAATGGAAAGCCCTTATAACTGTAAAAGATATATAAGACTTTTTAAAATTTGTAAATTTTTACTGACACTTTATTCAGAATTTTTCTAATATTATTCAACCACTAATTAATCTCATATATAAAGACTAATAGTTCTAGTAATCTAGAGAAGCAGACAGAACATTCATACATCTTAAGTAGATATTTATTTCTATCTTAATATTTATTATATTTAACTCTGATTACTTAATAGTAGTTGAAATAGACTTTTCTAATTATATTATAAGTAACACTTTCATATAATGAAATGATGAAGATGTTTTACAATCTTATATATTTATATTCAAAAAATTTAGCTCTACTGAAGCTAACTATAAAATTTATGATAAAGAGCTCCTTACTATTATTTAATATCTAGAAGAATAGGACTCTGAACTCTGCAGTGTGAAAAACTTTGAGATTATTATAAATTATAAGAATCTCTAATATTTTATTATAACTCATAAACTTTTTAAACATCAGATGTGCTGAGCTGAATTTTTTAGTTAATTCTACAATTACTTTATAATTTATTATTACTCTAGTATGGAGAACTTCATGGCTAACACTCTATTCTAATATGAATAAGATATATCCTCTAAAGACTCTAATACTTATTAGGTAAATCATGAATAGAGGTTATTAGACTCATAGATCCTTAAGAACTTCAAAGTAATATTATATGAAGTAATATATACCTCATCTATTACTCTATCAGCTATAATTACTCAAATAAACTTTATAAATAGCTTTCTCAGGTTATTCCCACTTCTACTCTAGGAACTCTAAAATGCTATTACTACCTCTAATAAATACCTCTAAATGATAACTTAGATCATATAGAATAAAGCTTGTTACTTTTTACTCAAACTCTAGACTCATATTGATATAGCTAAATACTCTATAAATACTAATATCTAATTATATTTTTAGAGGAGATAGTAAGTTTCTAATTCAGAATCATTATACATTTAGATTATATAAGAAACTTATAATTTTCTGATAACTAGCTACTCAGATTATAAAGTACTCTATTAAATTTTATCCTGAGATTTCTACTAACTCAACATATTTTAGAGTATTTAATAGTTTACTCAGAACTATAATATCTACCAATCTATTATTATCTAGTAGAATTACTATTAAGATCTATTCAAATCTCTTCTAATTTCTAAATGCATCTAATATAATATTACTATTAACTTCATAATAAATCTCTTTATAAGTAATAACTATAAGAATATTCTTATCCTTATTAACTATCTTAATAAGGATATTATCCTTAAATTCTATGTGAAGATGGATGTACTTATAATAACTAAAATCTTCCTCTAAAGTCTATTTTATTATCTATATAATCTATCTCATATAATTATCTTAGACTGTAAAATCTAGTTCATCAGAGCTATCTGAAGTTAAATCTATTAACTCCTCAAAATTTCTCAGTATCTCTTAACTGTCTATCACCCTAAAACTGATAGTAGTATTAAACATATGATTTAAATAATCAGAAACTACCTCTAAAAATTCTATTTATACATTTAAAATAACTGAAATGAACTTCTCCTACATGCTAAGCTTACAATTAATAGCTATAATATTATTAGTACTAATATTAGCCTATTTTTCCTCTCATATAGTTACAACCTTAAAGTTCTTAATCTCACTAAATTATCTGAACCTTTCATCTTACCTTATAATTTAATCTAAATTATAGATACTATCATCTCAAAACTTCAGTAAGCCTATAAATAGGCTAAATTCTTCATGATTAGTGCTCAGTAAGACTAATAGAATCATATAAATACTCACTAAAATCCCATTAAATACTATAAGGTAGATAATAAAATCTAGCTAGACCTCTAAAATATTATCATTAATTAGTTATCTCACATATTTGACTATTAATATATCAAATACACTATTATTAAAATCCTAGAGAGTTATAACTACTACCTTAACATGCTACCTGAGATTTACAATATATTTCATATAAATCTACTCTATAAGACCTCTACTGATCTACTTTTCCTATAGGAGATTATCAACTGGCACCTACCTGACATCATTAGAGAAGATAATGAGATAGAGTATAAGATAGAAGTCATTCTCAATCATTGCTACTACAGGTAAGAATTTCAGTATCTAATGAAATAACTTAACTATAAAGTATCTTCATGAAAATTAACTTCTACTTTATAAGACATTATTATACTTATCTATTATAAAGAGTTATATCTATCTAATAAGACTCTATCTGCACTATTTCACATCTGGTTTTCTGAATGCTCCTGCCTGCCCTTCAAGACTGAATAGAAGGAGATAATGTAAAGGGCTACACTTTTATATTCTATATTTATAGCTCACCTAAATTTCACCCAATCTTTAACTACTCAATCAGAGGCCTCCAACCAGGCTTTCATATAAATATTTATTTGCTCCAATCTCACATAGTTCTCTTCTATTTATATTGTATGATCTTGCAATTTCTTTTTCTTTTTCCTTTCTTTCTCTAGTGATTATAATCTTAATTTTAGTGTCTAGCTCACACAATCTGTTAATCAGAGCATACCTATTACATATTAAGTATGAATTTAATAATGTTTTTCCTAGTAAACTCATATCATTCTGAATTTACCAGTATATTAAAAATAACTCATTATCTCTTCATTAAATCTATCCTATCATCTAGTGGTAAAGATAAGTTTCTAGATGTATTGCATAAAATATAATATCTATATGAATAAGAGTACCTATAGTTCCTAATTTACTATCTGAAAAGCTTTTAGATTCAAAAACACACATGAATGTTAATAATCCTACTGATTTTAATTTACTGTAATATGATATAGAATTGATTAGATCTATACTTTCACCTTATTATACTTTATGTATTCTCAGAAGAGGTCATTCAAAAAAATCTAAATCCACTAGATATAATTACAAGCATCTTTGCAAGCATTGCATATAGCCACTCTATACTAATGAGCTACTCAATATCACCTAATGAATAATAGAATATAAAGTAAATCATTATCTAAGCTTATAAAGGCTTTTAGTAGCTTCTTAAGTGTGCTGCTATTTCTATGGAAGAGGTTCACCTTGCTTAACCTTAGTTATAATTTCAATTAATTTCTTATATTAATGCCTGAAGCTCATTACCTGCTGAAAGTATGATATTAATAATAGTTAATTAGCCTTTAAAAACTAAGAGGAGTAAGGTATTTTATAGAATGAAAGAATAGCCTAACATGCATATTAAACTTCACTATATTATATAGGCAGTAAAATATAGGCTACTCAACAACTATAATATACTTAGTAGTAAAGATAAGTATCAGCTGTATAAGAACTTTATCACTCATATAAATCATATGAATATTAAGAAAGCTTTTTTAAGATAGGAAGTTTTTTATTAAATTATTTAACTTTTTTTAGATGGAGTATTTCAATTCTCTGAGCTGAAAATCTCCTCTATTCTTTAGATTTAATATTAATACTGTCTAACAGTCTTTCATGTTCTACTCAGCTGTGCTTCAATAGATCTTAAGAATAGATTAATAGATGATGATGATAGTAGTCTATTTATTAAACTTACAGTAAACTATCAAGCATTACAAGTATGAAGCTGTACTTCTTCCTTCTATATTCAAAATACTCTTAATCTTTCTGTGTGTGTCTATCAGCTATTATATATGGATCCATTCCATACTCATCTATAAGATGCATATGCATATGATTATAATATACTAAATGTTTCAGTTGTGAGGACAATCCCACTTCAGTGGTCTCAAAAGCTGAGCTTTATTTTCAGGTAAGCCCTATCTATATTATCCAATTGAAAACTAGCATGTATTTATTATTTGAATAGGGAGAGAAACACATAAACTACCATCCAAATTAATGATTATATACATTATTAAGAACTTAATATTAGATAGATTAAGAATATCTTCATTCAAAAAATTATTCAAAAGGAAAGATGAGTATTTATATCTATACAAAAGATAATACTGAGCTATAAGAAGATAGACAGTATTCTCAATCTTTCCATGTGGAAATTGGATTTGATGGTAGACAAGACCATTATTAGCCTTACTACTATTAAAGAAAAGAAACTGTATATGATTCCATATCTATTAAGTATTTTATAGGATGATAATGACTGACTTATTGAGTATATGTGGGATATTAATTTCATGTAGGTGGTAGCTCTAGATGGCATCTGATGATGGTTAGTTAAGTTAATAAAAAAAAATTATTATAGTTCTTTCAGGATTTAAACCTGGCATTTAGAAAAAAATAATGATATTGCATACTATTAAGTAACTATGAAGTTTTAGTGTACATTTTATAGTATATTATAATATATAACTGGAAAATAAAAATAAAAAATTGGAAATCTGCCTGGTATATCCTGCAGATACAGGCAGAATTAAGTTGCTATAGAAATAAAAAAATGAAAAAATAGATATTAATATATGTATATTATGTTAAAACAGTAGGGAGATTAAGGTATGTTGGGAGTTAGAGTTAGGATTTTTAACAGGTATAGAAAATGTTGATATATAGCTGCAGATATATATATCTCTGGCTTTTATATATAAAAAGGCCAGGTCAAAGAAGGGGGCTGTGCAGATTTTCAAGGTACTTAATTTTATATGGAATTTGCTAATAAATTGAAGTATCTTATAGGTTATCATGTATGGAACTCATCTATAAGTTAGTATAATTTAGCTATATTACACTCACCAGAGTTACCACTACTTTCTATCTTTATTTCCCAGCTATCCTCATTATTCCCAGGCCTCTAATAGGTCTCCTGGGCACTCATGAACACCTGGTTGAATTTCATTTCATATTTCAGAGAAGCTATCTAAATAGAGTATAGTAATATCTAGTATACTCATCAAGAGTTTCTATTTATTCAGCTTCTCAATAATAGAAAGTTAAATGAATATTTTTTTTACTATCTATATACATACATTTCTATTTAGCATTTACATTGTAATTCTATTATAATATATAATATAATGTGTTCCTACAATCTGCACTGTAATATCTTAAATATTTAATATTCTATAGCTAGATATATCTCTATTCAAATGTTACATTTATAATATCTATAATGTAATAATTATAATTTATTTTTATTAAAATTATTATATATTCTACAGTACTCTAACTATCTATTTCATGAAGAGATGCATTTCTTATTAGCTTTTATACTACAATACCTATATGTAATATAATACTTATAATATATTTATATATCATCTTTCTATAACACTTCAGAAGTCTCTACAACACCTTAGCTACCTCAACCTTTTTCTTCTTCTTTATATTTTTAATATTACTTTAAAAATCTACCTTCTTATCAACCATGTCTATCCCCATAGCTTTAGATACTGAGACTATATATGGTAATTAAGTTATATAATCTAACTCTATTAGAAGTACTCACAGACTATTAAAATCACAATTATGAGTATCATCATAAATATCACCATAACCACATTGAATGATACACTAGATCTCCCTAATAAATACTACAAGTTTAACATTAAAGATCTGATAGAAGAAGATGAGGATATCATTGCTGAGATTAAAACTCTTATGAATGATCTAAAAGATTTACTCTAAAAAAGTAGAAAGCTTAAAGAAAAAGACAGCACTAAGTATGAAGAAGTCTTAAGTCAGTAAAAACATCTATTTACTCTTTATAAATATATTAAGAACTAGTACCTCTATCACACTAAATATCTTCTAGGAGAAAAGAAAATCATTCTAACTGTTTAACAATCAGATCAATACATGCTAATGCATGGGAACTAGAAGCTAAAGAAGAATTCAATTAAATAGCAAGATATATATTTACTCATATAACTTTAACTCTACTATAATAAAACCTTTACTCTATCTAATTTATCACTATATCAGTAAAATATTTATTTAGCTCAGAAACCTTCAGCCTGGACTTACTGATATTACTAGCTATATTATCTTGATTATATGAGGTGTGTACCAGGCTAGCCCTTATCTGGCCTCTAATGTATTTAGCTTGCTAGAATCTAATATATGCCACACATATTATCTCAGTTTAAGTGGCTATTCTCTGTACTAGCTCTACTTTAGCCTGCTCTGTATGAGTACTTCAGCCTGGAGAGCATACTTCATGCCTGCTCAGATCCTACTCAGTACATTGATTATATAATATATACACTTAGATTTCTAGTAATTATACTCAAAGCCAGCTCAGAACCACTCAGTGCACTCAGTTATTACTTAGTGAGTTAATTATAGTTATTTACTTACTCTATGCTTATATCTACTGATATGTCTAAAGACTTCAGACTAGCTACTCTTAGCTTAAGTTGAGGTCTTTCTTTAGTAGTTATATAACTTGCAGCTGCTAGAGTAGTATATCATAAGACTAGCTGATAATTTATCTAGTTAACTTAGAGCTATATATGATCTTATTAGTAGTTAGTTTATTTAGCTAATTCTCTGATTGTTCTACCCCACACTTCTTTCTTATTTATTATCATAAACCTATTTATTCTATCTTAATTACTGATGAGTACTATTCTTCTATATTCTTACCCTTCAAAGTTGTATATTGCTGATTGGCTACCTCTGCCATGGTATTTCCTACTCAAGAGGATTTTACAACTAATGAGGAATAATTCCAGTATAATATCTTTAATAGTATAAGACATACAGTTATATAAGATACTACAGTTAATATTCATACATCTTCTCTGATATTACTAATTACTAATAAGCATATAGAATATAACTGTAATCTCAATTATTAAGCTTACAGAATCAAATAGAAAATCCTACTCTATTATTACTAGTTTATTAAGCTAAATACTGTGCTTGCATTTACATTACATTACCAAGTAGAATACATTTAATCACTGGAAAATATAATCAATCAGTATAAGTATATATTAATTACATTTAATGCCCAGTAAACCCTTAAGATAACTAATATAGAATGTAAAACAACATTTTAAATATAATAAACTCTTTTTAAAGCTATTATACAATCTATACTCTAAGTCACCATAAAAATACTTCAAGACATTTTTTGATTCTCTTAGTGAGTAACTCTATAGTAAATAGAACTTCCCACAATTTCATCATCTAAAAAAGATAATATTTAATTAGTAGAACTATATTAAGAATGCCTTCACAGTAATGAATTATATTTATTAGGTCAGCAAGAAGATAATTAAATTTTTATAGACTAAAATTAACATTTAACTTCTATTCTATATTAGATATTCTAATTAATATAATCTTAACAATTTATAAATTATAGCTCTCAATGCCTACAACAGACTACAGCACAAAATAGATGAATAATAACATGTTAAGCCAGCCTCTTAATAATTATCAGCAACCAGAGTTCCAGCATTATATAAGTCCTCAGATGAAGAGTTTCAGAAGCTAGATGAGCATAAATATAGGTATGAATATTCTTTATCCAGGCTATAAATACTCTATAAGGAGGAGATTGAAGCTAAGAGCTTGCAGATCTATTAGGGAAATTACTGGGCTATATTTATATAGAAAGGAATGAACTCTGATTAGGTAAATAAGCATACTTATATGAAATATAAATATATAAAAGAACTCTTAGAAAAAGAACTTTCTTTCATAGTTAGCACTAGATAATGATATAGTAAGTAAAGAGATCTTTATTCTATTATTTAATATTATTATATCTACTTTAAGTTTATATTAAATCATTATTAATCATTCACATAAAGAGAAATAATAAAGTTTATAAAAATAACATTCTATTATATACTACCTACTTTATATTAGTGTTCTATATTTCCTTTAATTTACAGCTATACAGGGTTATCAGAATAATTCCTAATAGAACTTGAATGATCTAAGTATAGTAGTTTTACTATTATTACTTTATTTTATTAATAAAGAGTACATATATCCTCATGATGCCTTAATGCTATAGACAGTTCAAACATAAAAAATCTTTCTATCTTAATATATTAACCTTTGCTGTGTACTCAATCTTATCATTTGATATTAGTAGTTACTCTTCTCTATCAATTTAAATAGCATCTAGGCTGTTAGTGGGCAAGCTAGTAGTCACAGTCCTTAGCTTAAGCTTAGATGATTTAAATGTAGAAGACTCTCTCTTCTACTAGTTATATATTAATCTTTATTAGAGTCTTAATATTAATTTTTTATACTAGTAATTATTCTTCCCTATAAATTTAATCAACCTAACATATTTACTAGTACTATTAGTTATAGGTGAGTAAGTCAGTAGCTACATTCCTTAGCTTAAGCTTAGTTAGTATGTGTGTACTTAATTCTTTCATTATAACTTTAAACTCTTTTTTTTATAATCTCTTTGACATTCATGTAGCTTCTACATATCAACATTTTCTATTACTCTATGCTTTCTAAATGTTTGTTCCCACCTCCTACACCTAAATTTATATGTGAGTACACAGAAAACTAATTATTTGTAAGAAAACCAGTAAAAAATTACATTAAAAGCCTTCTTTATATATGCCTATATCTATCTAAATAGTAATATCAAGATGAGTTATATTTCATGTCTGTATACTTAATTAGCATCCATGCCAATGAGTACTTATCTATATCCAAATTAATATAATCTAAGTTTAAGCTAAGATTATTACTTATTTAGCTCTCTCTAACTCTACCTTCAGTACTAAGCTATCTACTATAACCTTATTCTAATCTTACACTAGATCCTAGTACCTAATGAGTAAATAGCACCTAAAAAAATCTAAACTCAAAAACCCCCTGACCCTAATAAAATATTAATACAGTTAAAATTCCCTAGTATGAAAATCAAGCTTTTAAAACCCAATTAACTGTAATCAAGCCAGCTATTACTTATTAAATACTTAGAGTTCATAATTATTTTAAGCTTCCTCAACTAGCTTTTAAAGCTCAGTATCAATATAATTCTGAAGCAATTTATTAATCTCCACAAAAAGTTATATGACTACATCAGGCCTGATCATAAAAGCTATAGTCATATTAAAGTTAGATATATTATGATACTCTACAACAATGTGGAATTTCAATGTGAATAATAAGATATACTGAAAAGTAATGATTTCACCCTCATTAGAGGCTATTATAAGGCTACTTTAGTTATATATGTGCATGTCATTAATATTCTTGCCTACTTGACTCCAGACTCTATACATTTAGACCCTTAGAGAAACCTAGAGCATCTTTTTAGCTTTACTTAGCTTGTAAAGTTCATTTATAAGCAGCCTGATATATATCACAATCAGAACAATAATAAGATTGAATTTCTAGAGTATTAAATAGACCTTAAATACTCCTTTTAAAACCTTGACATTCATTGGGAATCATTAGATCTTATATTATTAATTTAATAGTATGAACACATCAGCCCAATATTTGATTAATCCAATAGTGAGGAGGATACTGTTCCTAAGAAAGCTAATAATCTCAAGATGATTAAGTTAGAGGTTGCAGAATAGAGTGCTGTAAACATGAATTTTCTGTGCCTCACATTAGATGAAGAAATATATCTAATTGTATATCTAATATCTACTATCTCAGATATATTCACACTTTATAATAAATAGACCTCTTAAAATATTTACTCTGCCATACTAGGTGATCTAGCTAATTCTGCTAACTCTGACCCAGAACAATCTGACCCAGAGGATAACAGAATTTCCCATGAAATTAAAAAGCTTTTAAACTTCACTGGGATTTAACCTCTATCATATAAATAATCAGCATTCACACTTAAACTTAACCCTAATTCACCTATAATTAATAACCTTTCTTTAATGATATAGCAGGTGATGAGTATTACTATTATAGTTAATATTCCACAACATTAATATGTAGTAATATTATTAGATGAAATGAGTCTTAGTAAAATAATATAAATATTAGATGTAGTTTATTTTATAAATAATCTTTACTGCATAGCTTAATATCTTTCATATATCATATTTATTCTATTCTATCTTATTTATATGTAAATTGATGAGATACAGAAGCATTTCCTCAGTCATTTCAATTTAAAGGTGTTTTATTCCACTGCTGATCTTAGTAGTATTTCAAATGCATGAAAATATTTACTTATTATTAAAGATAGAGATCTATAATATTTAATGATATATATTAATTCATCTGACTCAGCTTCAGGTAGGATTATAATAATAACCTTATACTCTACCTGATCTTATTATATATCACAGAAGGCCTCTTCCTTTAGCTTAAGCTGAGCCTAGCTACTCTCTACCTCTACTATCACATCAGATTCTAATGAAGAGGATCACCTTATTGATATACTCAACATATATAAGGAAATTAATCCAATAAAAGAGTCTATATAGTCACTGTGGCTGAAAGAGGTCTTATTTGATATGATATTAATAAATAAATCATATGCTATTAAGAACATATAAATCTAAATTTATCAGGCTATTACTTAAATTCCTTGTAACAGCTAACTTTTTATAACAGGTATATTAATATTGAATCATACTATCAATCTACTTGGCCTGCTATCACTCTCATATGATCCAGATGTGATGGGCTCAGTTAATTATTAGTAAATTAAAGATTCTCTCACTAAATATAAGTAAGTTACTAAATATAAATATAATTATCTCTATATTCTTAACCCTCTCCTATTTTACAAACTCTTCACCTCTAATAGAACTCTCACACACAAGTATGCTCTCAATAGTATCTTTAAGATCTTAAATTAGATTATACTCTATTAAATCATAGGTTCATTCATGTTAACTGTAATTACATAGAACCTGAAGACTCATAATAGAATAGTAATTATTAGTAAGTATATCTCACTATATATAATAATGATAGTTAATTATCTATTTCAGATTAAATAACTTATAAAATATTATATAGTATATAGTAGTCTAATACTACATCTATAGATTAAAAGTTTTATTCTCACTGCCACTAATAAACTCTCATCTGCAGGTAATATTACTGATATTACCTCCAATAAATTTAATATATCTATTTACTGTTAACTACATTATATCACCTTCTTACTTGCTCTCTCCTGCCTTTTCTGAGTAACCTTCATCAAGAATGAAGGTAATCTAGCCAGAGATATTATAAAGTAAAGATAGAAAGCTGAGGATGAAGCCTTATAATTTCTATTAAGAGTCATTATTAACCCTTTAATTTCCTTTCTCTTCTCTAATTAGTTATAAGTTGCAAGCCTTCTCTATTAACTGACATTAAAGTTTCCATATTTATTGTCAATTATAAATGAAGTGGTCATTAAATCTCAGTGAGAATTACTTATTTTTTGCCATTTTTCTATATCTCAGTACCAGATGGAGTTATTTATAATACTTTTTAATGTGGAAGTTGATGTGATAAAATTATCCATATCAGATTATAAGTATATAGAGGTTATTAAGAACTTTAATAACTTATACTATACAATGAAGATCTTAATCTTAGGTTATAAAATAAGTATAATAAATTTAAATTTACATTATACCTATTTTAATGTCATTCTCCTTAAGCTACCTACTAACAGTAATGATACTCTGCAAGCACTCTACTAAGTACATCAGATTAATTAGATAATTTAATAATGAATATAAATATTATCTACAGCTAACTCCTTTAATTAGTTTATTAAAGCTAAAGCCTCAGTAAAGTTTACATCTCAGCTGATCATATAGAGGCCTACTGTGTTTACTAATATTAGTATAGAGTTTAACTTAAGCTGAGAAGAGTACTCTATATTCTCTAATTTTAATGAGTTTAAACACACAATTAAGTGTAAAGCAGCTAAATATATTTAATAGATATTTAGTCAGTAAGAGTTTTAGCTATTATAAGGAAACATTAAGAATCTTAGCTTAAATATTATTCAGATGAATAGTATAAAATATTTAAATGTAATAATAATTCTTAATTTCATCTCTTATTTAAAGAAAACTCTTATCCTTTAGTTTTCTTTAAAAAATACTTAAATACTAGTCTGCCCCCCTCTCTTAAGATTAAGTCTCTTAAGACACAGTAGCAGTATTAATGACTCTAATATAAACTTATTATAAAACTCTCAAACACCTATTTATTCTACACCTACTAGTAGTATTGATGATTCTGAGATAGATTTATTATAATTATTTTCACCTCCTCAATTAAATTTATACTTCTCTAACTTATATTAAGTTATTTTAATTAGTAATAACTTCTTCCTCAGCTCCTTCAAGTCCTCCTACTACTAATTTACCTCCACCCACAAGGAACAATCTCCTATTAAAAAGGCAAAATTTATTTATATTAGAGCTTCTAAAGGCACAAATAACCTTACAACTCAATATAATTTAATCTGTAAAGTTCACCTCTCTACTAATTTTCTATATAATTAATTTATATATTTTTAGTTTCTTTCTTTCATTTCTTTCTATTAGATGCTTAGCTTAAGCTGAGCTCTATACTGTTCCCTCTTACCTCTAGTATTAAGTAATATTCTATTACTTGAATTTCTTCAAGTTTCCTATTATCTACCCAGTTTAAGTTAAGCTCTGTACTCTTTCTTTAAATGCCTCTCTATCTCTTTCTTTAATTTCTTTCCTATTATGTCTTTTACTTGTTTTTTTCTTAATAATGAGATGCCTCCAATGTGGAGATACCTTCAATATGGAGATGCCTGTTTTTTTAATACATAGCTTAATTAATATGTTAAGAAAATGTTATTTCTGATCCTTTTTATTAGTGCCTCTTCAACCACTTAACTATACTAGGCCTAAGTAGGAAAGCTAATTACTATATGACCTCAGAAATCAGATAATCTTCAGACTGGATGACACAAAGTAATCTCTTCATATTTCAAACCTTTTATTCTCTTACTATGAAGAAGAACTCTACATATATACATACCTACTTATATTATTAATAGCTAGTTAATAGTTAGAGTAATCTTAGTTAATATCAGCAGAAATACATGGCAACCATTCAAGTAAGATAAATATTAAAAATAGTATTAATTACAAGTTAAACTTCTACCTCCTCTATGACTTCTATATAAGCTCTTACAGAATATGCTCTTATTACTTTATCATCCAATAATATTCTATATGAGGTATTCAAGCTAGATGATAGTTTAGATCTAGATGATATTACCACTCTAACTCTAATAGATATTATAGAAGTAAATAAAGTAGATATTAAATTTTTAGTTACATTATTATTATAAACTATAGATAGCTTGCTAAATTCTCAGCATCTATTATTAGCTACTATCCTTCAAGTTGAATCTTAATGTGCCCTTTTTTATTTCATTGCTACCTCCTCAAGCTATATAAATCTCAGTTTCAAATACCTATATTATTATCTATAAATTACTTTTAAAACAACCAGCTGAGTATCTAGTTTCTAGTTATATTAACTTAATATCTAACTTCTCCACTAGAATAACAACAGCTCAGTATAGAGGCTTTAAAAGTGAGATTAAATATAACCTTGCACAGTTCTTTCTTAACACTGAACTTTCTAGTAGTACTATCAATTAATTTCTCACCTTACCCTATCTTTACATTGTTACTAATGGACTCTCCTTTCACATCACCCAACAATTTTATAATATTATTAATAGTAGTCTAATCATAGATGAGGCACTATACAATGAGTTTATTAACAGTATAATTTTAATAATATTTACTAATGGAATGATAATCAATATTACTCTCATACACTAAAGAGTAAATAATATTATTTACTAATTACTTGAGTATCTTCTATTCAAGAACTTTCTATAATATGCATCTATATAGCAGTTCTCTGAGTCAAATTAATAAATATATATTAAGATGCATACAGCTAACTAATAGTAGAATACACAACAAAAACTTTCAGTCTCCTTAATACTAATCTCATTAATTTTTACCTCTGATAAGATATAGCTCTCCATGCATTATAGGGACCAGGTATTTTAATCTATATACTTTACTATTAGAAATCTTCCTTATAAGATTTACTGTGCACAAAAAATAATCAGTCTTCAGAAAATTACCTATCTTCCTATTATTAAGAAGATTGATTAAGTCATAAAGATTCAGCTTTATCATACTTATATAGCTGAAATACTTAAGTATAAGTCTTAGTAATCTTACCTATATTAGCAGGTACTAATAATGCTATAGCTATTAAGGCCTTAAATACTACTAGTATATTTATTAAATGTGCTGATGGTTACATTCAATACTATTTTCTAATAATAGCTGAATTTATAGCTAACTATGAAGAATAAATTTTAATTATAGGTATAAAAAACAATCAGCACTATTCAATCTATCTTATCTCTCTCACTGAGTATTAAGACCTCTTAAAGGTCTTCTCAACATGTATATATAGATAGATGCAGGGTCAGATTCAGCAGCAAGAGAATGATCCTTTATCCATTGATTCTACTATAACTATTTATAATATTAACTTCTTTGTCTGGTATTACCTATGAATTAATATTTATAAAGTAATGATGATTAATATTCTTCATCAGTTACTTAAGAGTATAGTTTAGTATCTAGTTGAATAACTCTAGAAAATAGTCTAGAATCTTATTAAATCTACTTAATAAACTAAGAATCAGATAATCTTATTAATATTCTGAATAAATAAAACTAAATAGCTTGATGATTAATTTGAGTATATTTCTCTTTACTTAGATCTTTAGCATTTTATCAACTTTAATTACTTTAAATAGTAGTCTGAGTTACAGTATAAAATCCTATTATAGTAGTTAATCTTAGTCATTATTTCTTTACTACTTTATCAGTGCTAACCTACCCTCTTATACACTCAAACTATAATTAACTTTCTATTCTATACATAGTACTACTTCTACAACAATGAAACTCTAGAATACTTAGAGAATGTTCTAAAGTAAATTGATGCACTTAAATAAGTATTTCATCTTTATTATCTACTTTCTAAGAAATATAATCTATCTAATATTAGTTACTTTAACTTTATAAAATTTTATATTTTTATTCACTACATTAAATTCATTTATAAATATGAAACCCTAGATGGCTTTAATACTGAGCATAGTGAGACTAACTATAAATATCATATAAAGATTTATTACTATAATACTAATAAATGCATTGGCTATGAATAGCAGCTGATCAAGCACAGTTAGAGATATATATATATAATAGAGTCAGAAAATATATTACTTCATATTAATATTATTAGTTTAAGTATAGTTATAGCTGAAGATTAACTTAGAATAAAGTTAACTATTACATTATAAATTATTAACTTAAAGAATATTTTATAACATTCTTTATGAGAAAATCTCCATTAATTGCTGCTATATTATATCATAACAGTCAGAGAGATAACTAATAGACTGGGCCATATACATAAGATTTTTCTATATATATTATTAATTTTTATTATAAATAGATATCTTCAGCTCATCAGCAAGAAGGATCAGCACTCTATCTTGCAATTAATATTTAACTATTACATATAAATATATAGATTAGTTATCATATAAAAATAAGATGAATAAGATCCATCTAACATAGATCATCTTATTAAGAAGAAGATTTAATGCATGCCTGCATGACAGGGAGTACTTAGCTGATAGTAGTGAGACTATATTTAATTAACTAATGGAAAAGTTTGTAATGAGAATGAAATAGTAGATGAGCCTTTTAAAGAGTAAATAATTAATTAGCTCTTACTGATAATAACTATAATTAATTCTGATATTTAAGTGAATAAGTATGAAAGAATTCCCAA
The DNA here is from genome assembly GCA_032988165.1 of Emmonsiellopsis sp. PD_33. Taxonomy (NCBI): domain Eukaryota; kingdom Fungi; phylum Ascomycota; class Eurotiomycetes; order Onygenales; family Ajellomycetaceae; genus Emmonsiellopsis; species Emmonsiellopsis sp. PD_33. The sequence continues at coordinate 66,898 of JANTQF010000078.1, forward strand.
CTAAAATAAAAATGCATATTATACTGAGATACTTATTAATATCCTCTGACTGTGTTCTAGAAAGCTGTATGATATCCATAATATATATAAAGTAAAGATATATGTAGAGCTTAATCCACCTAATAATAATTTAAGTCATTATATATATAAGTGTTATTTCTACTCTATAAAGACTATATAATACAGTGCTCATCTTATTCTAATACAGCTGAGTAATATGCATGCAAATTCCATTACCAAGAGATTCTATATTAATAATTATATTAATTGAGACTAATATAACATTTTGTATAGTAAAATGTGGTTAGAAGATAGACTTCAGTCAGCAAATAAATAAGTATTTCAGTTAAAAGTTAGTATTAGAGAGTAAGAGCCAGTGATTTAGGATCTAACTAAGAACAAAGAGAATAGTATAGGTAAGAATGAAAAAAGTAATATAGATAAGAATAATAGAGATAAAAAGGAAGTTCTAAGTGACTTAAGTAATTATTCTATAGTTTCAGATAATTAATAGTAATAAGTGATTAAGAGAAGCAATGAAGCAAGAGATAGATAGATTAATAAAAAAGTTAAATATACTAGTTCTAAAGAAGTTAGAGTTATATTATATTATATTTATATTTTCTCTTGTCATACTGTGATGTAATGAGTACATTTCTTGGCTTAAATTAGTCTAGTCTGACCTACTAACTTAAGCTGAGGAATGTGCTCATCATATTATAACTACATTATACTATAATGATTTTACTGGCCTTTATAGTAAATTAATAAAAAAAAGGGGGTTAATAGAATTATATTGATTTAAACTGACATTTAATGTTGAATGATATGATTTTGACCCTCACTGAGCTATTTAGCTACTAAAATGAATAATACTTTTAGTGTGGTCTAAAATATATACATACATGCTTTAATATATCTCTTGTTTATAGTATCATTCAAGATAGATGGGATCTTATTGTTAGACTAAAACACATTAAAATTTGATGATACTACATGATTGCATTATTAAAAATAGTATAATTTCTCATGCAAAGTTAAATGGTGCTAGATACATTAATTACAGTGATAAGATTATATTACTATATTGTAATGTATACTCTTGGAAATATATATATATAATCTGACTACCTCACCCCCTGTGTTAACTCAATGACACCTTAACACTCTGATACTAAATTCACTAATAGTACTACTATATAGAGAAGTTTATATACTAGTATAGAATTAAATATAAATTATTATTACTCATTACATGATTCAAACTCTAAATACTGCTAATCTATTATAATGCATCTAGTTTCAAAAAAGTCATTATCTATCTCCTTAATCATTATAGTAGAGAGATGAATAACAATGTTAGTTACTATCTTATATTATATTTTATATCTCATTTAGGGCAGCCTGACTTAAGCTGAGGGATGTGCTTCCCATGTTGTATAATATTATAAGTAAAAATAATACACTTAAAGGTGGAGAAAAGAGTTATAGGCAGGCAGAAGGGTCTATATATAAATAAATAGTTATTATATATTTATAATAATATAATCTATTTATTTATTACTATATTTAATTTTCATGTTCCTATTTTTTTTTTTTCATACTATATATATAAATTGTGTGTCTCTTTAACCTCTTATTTATAATATACAAGTTTTTTGAATATGTTATAGATCATACTATATGAGTGGACAGTACTCAAGATTAAGACATTCTTAAAGGCTGACAGTATAGCACACCATGACATATACATATCATTAGAGAGAGAGATGGTAAAGTACAGACTTCTTAATTTAAATTTATAAAGAGAGTAAAGTAAGGAGAAACTACCTCTAGTGTTTAAATATATATTTAAGAGTTACTCTAGGATATTTCAAAATATCTCATTCTCAGTCAGGGAAAATTGCCTGAATACCATGATATAGTAATGTAAGAATAACTAGAGATAATATAAATTATAGAAGAATGAGAGGTTGCTCAACAGTATAGTGACTTCTAATTAAAATAATTATTATATATCATTAAATAGTCAATTAGAGGATCAGAATAGCATTATCAATCTGAATGTTTAGAGGTAAGAGTAATAGAAGAGAATTTTAATAAGATAATGTACTTAGTAGGTTATTATATATAATTTTAAAATAGGTTTAGTAGTAATGTGTCTGGTGAATGATTTAATATCAGAGGCAAATAGAAAGAAGACTGATATATAAAATGACTTAAACTGTGTATAGTTAAACCTTCTTTACTAACTTATTAAAAGTGAGCTTTTAATAACTCATAATTAATATAAAATATAGTATTTAGGCTTCAGTCAGTTTGATTCAGTATAAATATATAGTGAACATTCTTTTCAAACAGTAATAAAAGAGATAAATGCTAATGAATGAGAATAATATAAGTTCTATATTATCAGTAAAGTAGAATAAATTGTGTTGAAGCTGGAGTTTTCAGTGTATATACTATAATTTATTATTATTAATATTATCAGAAGAAGAAGACTAATTTAAACTTGCTGATGAAAAGAGACACTCATTTTTATTACTAATTAGTGAATGATGTATTATATGTAATTCTTTATTTATATTCTTATTTATATGAATGTGAACTTTACTCTACAGGTAAAGTTTATTAGTATTTCTTATTCTCTAACTTTCTTCCTCTTTTTTTATATCTATTATTACACCCAATTAAACATTAATATCATATAAGAATCTTAGATGAGTATGAACTATAGGCTTAAGACTATATATAGATCTCAGCTTAAATTTAGCTCTAACTTAAATTAAGAACTTTATACTTAAAATATACTAACTGAAATATCATAGGCACTTCCTGTACTCTAGTCACAGTTAATATAAGTTTTAACTACCCACTCAAGTTCTATACAATCCTTCACTTAAGTTAGAGCTGAGCTTAAGCTAAGGTCTGTCTGCTGATAACATACTAAATATAAGATAATAAAACTCAAATAAGAATAGAATGACTTCATCACAGAAACAACCTAAAGTAAATATAATTAATGATTAAAAGTATAATTTTTAGGCTGTTAGAAGAAGAATAGCATTCTTACCTCCTCATGAGGAGTTAAGTACTAATAGTAGTTAAAACATTGTAGTCAGCTGATCAGCATTATTATCATTAGAGCCTTCTAGTTTAAATTAACAGGATAGATATTATTAGCCTGGCAGATGAATTAATTTCTAAAGTGATATTATTAACTTAGCTCTATTAGAGTAGTAGAATATATTTCAGATTGATTATTACTTATATTCTTTTAATACTAGTTCTTATTGATATTTAGAGGTTTAGAAACTATCAGCTAGATATTCACAAGCATCATAACTAATAATGAGTAATAATAACTTTCTATAGTTATTACTAACCATCTTAAGTTAATCTGAAGGCCTCAATATACATCTGAGTTAAGCTAATTATTAACAAACTTGTTTATAATAGAGCTTCAAGAGTCACAGTGGTAATATAGAGATTGACATAGAGAGGTTAAAGGAGTTAGAAGGATTAATACATTATAATAATATAGTAAGTATGATTCATTATTCTACCTTTCTATATAAGAAATGCTAATTACTAGGAACTACAGAGTAGGATTTTTCTGATGATGATTTTGACTTAAATGCAAATAGAGATTTTAAGAGGTAAAGAACTAATAGTGCCCTATCACAAGTTATATCTAATAATGGAAGTACTAATTTGGAGAGTGAAAATAGATTAGAACTTGATCTAGCTGCAGAATCATACTATAAACTTGTGGGTGAAAATATTATCTGAGATTTAGAGTAAATAGAGGTTATAAGATAGAATAAGGCAGACTGTTTAGTAATAAATAGAAGAGTTTTAAACATGACAAAGGATCTTTTATCTATATGGCTATTCACTGGGATTAACTGGGAATACAAGCTTGATGTGCAATTAACATTATAGCTCTTAACAATGAATAAGAATCATACAAATCATCTGATCCTCAGTACTTAGCTATTTACTAGGAATTATAATAGTTAGGATAAAAGTAAGTTTAAGTTAGAGATTGGTGATGAAGATAATATATCATAGATCTCATTATCTGAGAAGGCAAGGAAGATATGTATAGAATTACTATTATTAGATGAAAGATTACTATCTAACATGTAATAAATTATTAATAATGTGAGTAGCTAATAATCACATTTCAATGCATAATTTTATGAGGTGGTAGATGTGTATCACTTTACTAAATCCAGTAATTTAAAGGTATAGATTGCACAGTTATTAAAGGATGATAACTTTATAATTATATTTAAAAAAGGAAAGGTATGTATCATAGAAGTCTATACATATATATATGTATACTAACTTATAGTGTATAGAATGCAAAGGGTTATTTTCTATCTAATGTTATTATATAAGATATTATAAAATATTTCTTTAGCTGGAGAGGATTTAGACTTAATGTTCATTCTCTAATAGTAAAGTGATTTAATTTAATTTCAGCTGAAGTAGTAGTAGTAGTAGTAGATAAAATATACTATATGATAATAAAATATAAAGAAATAGGAATATATAAGATATCTAAGGTAGAGACTTTTCAGAGTAAGTATAAATTGTTATTTATTAAATATAACATCAATTAGTGCTAATATATAGTGTAGGGGTATACAAATGAATGTACAATATATAGTATAAATAGAGAGAGCTGTGAAAGATAAAGGTAGTAGAGTTCTTATAGAAGAAGGTAATAAAAATAGTAGAAAGAGTTATAATAGTTGAGAAGAAAAAGATATAGTTTATTAAAAGTACTTTTATTAATTTAATTGAAGATTTTAAGGATATTAAATAGTAGTTATTATATTTCTAGGTCACAAATATCAATTATATTAATATAGCTATGAATTTACTATTCTTAGCTTAAGCTGAGAGGAGTGTGACAACACAGTATTAACTATTCTTAATTTAAGCTGAGAAGAGTGTGGCAATGCAGTATTAACTATTCTTAGCTTAAGCTAAAGATAGTATATGAATTAAGGATAGTATGTCAATCAGAAGAGTGTATTAATTGAGGATGTTATACCAGTTAAGTGCTAATTAAGAATAGTGTGTTAATTAAGGAAAATATGTCAATTAGAGGATACATTTAATGAAGACAGTTAATACATGTTATATTATGAATTATAGAACTTATAAATATATTATAAGTTTTGAAAAGAATAGCTCATACACACCCACTATAATTCATAGTATTCTAGAGAGGTGTGAAGTTTCTGGAAATGCCAAGCCTCTAGCTCATATAGATTATGAGGCAGATGTGTAGATTAGAGATATAAGTTAAGCTACTAAATCTTACTAAAGTTGCTAAGTTGCTTCTAGTCAGCTTCTAGCTTAAAAAAAAATTGCTGATGTAATAGAGACTCTATAATATAATAAATCTCATCATGTATTCTCTCAATTGATATTAATATATTTATAATTATTATTAAATACTAAGTTTTGATCTCTCCCTGCATTCCTTCCTCTCCTCTATATATTGTGTTAGTAATCAAGAAATGGAGAAATATTAGGCCAGAACTATAAAGTAGGTTAATATAGTAGAATTTATTTGTATGAGACCTGAAATAAGTGAATAAACAATTAAATTATAGCTAATAGTGATATACAGACATATAGAATATAGATTGGGATTTTTTGATGAGGAATACTACAGTATTAAATGAATATTATATATTTACACTGTTTATATTATATTAGTTGCTCATGAATTGAAACCTGCCTGCAGGCTTTTTCTCTAACTTAGAGAACTTTATATTCTCCTCATTTATATTCTTCTTATTTATATCCTCTTCATTTATATTTATTCTCTTTATTTTTTTCCTTCTTCTTCTTATCTTTCTTCTTCTTTTTCTTGTTCTTTTTCTTCTTCTTCTCATCCTTCTTCTTCTTGTTCTCTCCCCAGTGTACCAGCCAGCTTCTACTACTATTACTACCTATAGAGGAAAAATACTAATAAGACTTCAGTATGATGTGAGCCAGGTTTCTCTACTAACTACTACAGAGGAATATGTATCCTATGTATAATAATGTAATAGAATAATAGACTAATAAATCTATATAATTTTTAATGCTATAGGTAATTTATAGTATAGTATCTATCTCCACACACTGCATAAAGAATGTTCCAGATACTAACTTATATATGAAATAGCTAACTAGAGAAATCTATTATAAGATTTACTCTATCTATTTATCTTTCCTACCTGCTCCTTTAAGCTACTTCTACTCTCATTGAAATGATTGAGTTGATCAGAGGCTGTAAGTTAAGCCCTTTAATGCTCTAAAGATGATGACATTACTAGTTATATTATACTTAAGAATTAGAAGTTTAAAATGGCCCCTAACACTCTAAGTTACTAAGAACTGAGCTTTAATAATATTATTATACTTGAAATTAATAGATGTCACTGATGAGTTCAATATTCAGATATAATCTAGTAACAATAAGAATGCCACTACTTCTAACTGTCTGATTGCAATGGGGATGTGATTGCCTACTAGAGTATTAGAAAGGGTTATTAAGTGAGTTATAAGCTAACTATTTCTAAACTTCTAGAAGAGTTCTTTATGATATTATACTATAATCTCCCCTGAAGAGAGACTATAGTTATCCTTAGAAGTAATGTATAGCTTTACTTAACTAATATCATTATATTATCTATTTTGATGACTAACACTCAGAAAATAGAAGTTATTTTTTATCTAATTTTCATTAACCCAACTAACCTATTATCATTATAGACCACACAGGGAGATTTCATAAAAATGCTAACTGTAGTATACTAAACCCCTGGAAGAAGTACATTTATCATTTATTATATAGAATATGATACCTGCACCTGTCTGAAATCAAGACCTATAAGGCAGGAAAGTCAGTTGAGCTGCATGAATGAGAGGGATTTCATGTGGAGTTTCTCAAGCTAGGCTGGCAATTAACTGGGCATTTAATAAGTATATTAATATTATAAATACCTACTGACTTAATATTTCTAATGCAATTAATGAGAGGTCTGATATAGTGAACTTTCTAATTAATTTACTAGTTTTTTTTGCTTATGAATATTCTCTATCTATTACCTTCAATGCTACTAATTATAACATTAATTGCACCTATAGATCTACAATTCAAAAAGTCCTCTTCAGCCCATATAGATGGCCTATTTACAAATATTCCCTCTATGATATAAATTTTACAGTGCTAACACTATCAAGTAGATCAGAAATGCAGTGCTCTCTATGCTAGCCCAGGTATTATTTGAATAAATTCAGAAATTGTTAGAGAGAGCTGATAGAATAGCATTAAGAGAAGTTATAAGCTTCTTATAATATCTCACTGGGATGAATTGAAGCCTAATATATATAAATAAGAGATGATTACTCTAACTATCTATAAATCTATCTAGACACTTTAAGGTTCAGAATGAACAACTCAAAGAAGGACATCTATTTTATTACTTTAAATATATAAGAATATAAATTATAATTTCTAGTTGTAAAGAGCACATCATCTGGAAGCAGGTTTAATTATAAATACTAATGAGATGAAGCTGTTAGAAGTTAAGAGACTTTAAATTATTTACTTCATTAATACTCTCTTCTCTCATACAACTAATAATAATAGCTTTATAAATGATGACTTTGCAAATGATGACTTTGCAAATAATGATAAATAAATGAAAGAAAGACATTTAGTTTGTTAATTTATATATATTAGAATATAGATCATTTCTGCAGAGCTTTCAAGCTGAGCTGACAATTCTACTACAATTCATACCTTTATCAAATTTGAATATTTCATTTATTAGCAGGGAAGATAGTAAACTATATAGATTATAGTGTTCCTTAGACTTAAGATCATATCATCATAATTGCTGCTGAGTAAGTTAATTACCCACTTCCATCTATTTATCATTCATACTCATATAGTAAACCTCTATTAACATAGCTATACATAAATTTTAAAATAGATCTGGTGAAACTCTCCCCTTGATGTTATCTCCTCCAAGTCAATGAAGTATGCATATTTGTAGTGAGTAAACTTATTTATAATAATTAATGATGTTATGTCATCTATTCCTACTAATACTTCTAACTACCTGGGCATGACATCCAATGTAGTCCCCCTAGTACAGGTGATCTTGGGATATTTAAGTATATTTGAAAAGTATTGGAGAGAGCTGATAGGGTCACACTAAGGGAAGTTATAAACTTATTATATCTAGGTAATATTTTAATAGGTAGGTCTATGAATTGCAAGCTAATAAGTATTAATAAAAGACTCATGGGTGATTACATTAGGGTTAAACTATGCCCTAAGCCACTGCTTAGATGATGATAGCTACCTTCTAGGTAATTCTATTTTTGCAGAAATAATGCAACATATCAATTAAGAGATATATTATCATATAATGCTGTACTCATTATATTCATTAATATAGAGATTGCTCATCATCACCTCTAATATTTATAGATGAAAATACATGATAATATCTCTATTACTTTTCTTTCTCTACTATTACTTTTTATGTGTGTAAATTCCTCAATCCAGCCACTCTCTCTCTCTATCTTTTACTTGAATCTTACTATCTTCTCACTCAGTATTTATACTGCTCCAACCACTGCCTAACATCAACTTAAACACAATGGATATCTCTATGGATATTAATATGGATCTTGATCTCAGGCCTTTACCTGAGCCAGGGCTGATTATCTTAGTTTATATGTAAGTTATACTTCTAATGTCTATCTTATTACTAATTTCATAGTAAATACTATGAATATGGGCATACTCCAGCTATAAGAGCTGTGCTTAGATGTTTTCCACTTATTAATACACTAAAGTCTATAGAGAGCTGAAGTAGATCATCCCCAACTTTCTAGAAATACTAAAGAAGCCACATTTCTATATGGCAAATAAAACCTAAGAGTAGACTGGCTGTTAACTACTAGAATAGAGATTAAAAAGTCATATTTTTACTTTTAATTTATTAATATAATGTACTAGAGCATTCATATTTTTATAAGAGCATATCTCTGGATTCAGCACTATCACTCAGAAGCTAGAAAGTGAAAAGAACCTCAAGCTCTTTACAGGCAGAAGTAGAGGGTAATAATAAAGAAATAAGCTTTAATAATCTTTTTCAGTGGTAAATAGCTAGCTGCTAAGATTAAAGAGATTATCTCTATTTTATATTTATCTCTTACTAACTTCAACTCAGATCATCACATTTTTACTGATATAGAAAGTTTATACTACTTTATCACACTTCATTATATTTAGCCTCTATAGGTAATTCATAAGATATAGCTCTCTTAAAGAGAGATCTTCATTGAGACTACATCTCTTACATTTTAATTTTATATTAGCCCCTTAACTAGCATCTACAATCAAGGGCAAAACCTTTTATAAAATTATAAAGTGTAATGAAGGGGACTATAACTTCTATCTGCTAATATCTAGTTTATCCTATATGATAAATTATATAAATTTAATAGAAGAGTTCATAAACTTAGAGATTAATAGGGAAAAACTCTTCCTTCTCTTCATGGGTAATAGAATATTCTTTAGTATTCTTTGATATTCACAATATGATTAGGTTTCATCAGAACACTCAGAGTTCTTAATGTTGCCTTAATATCTCTAATGATTTTAGTAGTGCTAGAGTTGGTAGCATCATCAGTTATAGGTATAATTAGAAGGATGATGTAGCTGAGAATGGAGATTAATATTAGTTTTACTAATAACTTTAACTTAATGATAGATAAAATTAAGTAATAAGTTAAAGTAAATAGTAGAATATTCTTAAAGAATATTAACTCTAATATTATACATCTAATAGCTATTAAAGCTGTGTTCTATAAACCTCTATAAGTAGATATTATAATGTTTTTGTAGGAGAGCTTTCCTCATTATACAAGATATCCTCTGGGGCCATTTCTTAGTGCTGGAAATTATATAGTTCCTGATTATCAGGATGATTTTTCTCTATATAAATAGATGGTTTTTATTATTTTTACTATCTTTAATGATTCTTAACTGCAGGACACTAGTTTTTCAAAGTGGCAAGATCCAGGAAGATTAGATTCTGAAATTATCTTATTCTGAGCCTCTTCTTTTATTTACTTATAATACATTATCTTATAAAGATAATAATACAAAAAGACTTAAAGCTTTTAAATATCTCTTTTCTTTCTTTATCTTTCATCCTCTAACCTTCATTTCTTAACATACAGTCTTAATTGCTCTAATATCACATTATTATTCTCATTGAATCCTCTAAGCTTTAGCTCATATAATATACTGAATTGACTAAACCTCTATCTAGATATACTTTTGTAATGGGTGTGCTCCAATTAATGAATCATATAAGCTAGACACTAAAATCAAGATTATAATCACTAGAGAAAGAAAGAAAAAAGGAAAAGAAATCATGAGATCATATAATATAAATAGAAGAGAACTACATGAGGTCAGAGTAGATAAATATTCATATAAAAGCCTGATTAGAGGCCTCTAATTAGGCAGTTAGAGATCAGGTAAAGTTCAGGCAAGCTATAGATATAGGGTATAAGAGTGTAATTCTTCATATTATTCTTTCTTATCTAATTTCAGAGGGCAGATAGGGGAGTTCAGAAAACTGGATATAGAGTAATGCAGATGAAGTCTCATTAGATAGATATAGCTCTTTATAATAGATAAATACAGTAGTATTTTACAGGGTAGAGGTCAGTTCCTATGAAGGCACTTTATAGCTAAGCTACTTCACTAGATACTAAAATCCTCATCTATAATAGTAGTAATTAAGGATAGCTTTTATCTCATACTCTACCTCATTATCTTCTCTAATAATGTCAGGTAGATGCCAGTTAGTGATCTCCTATAAAAGAAGTAGGTCAGTAAAGATCTTATAGAGTAGGTTTATATAAAATATGTTATAGATCTCAGATAGCATGTTAAAGTAGTAATTATAACTTCTTAGAACTTTAATAATAATATATTTAGTATATTAGTAATTAAGTGTGCAAGATGGCCAATTAGTGGTAATATTCTAAAGATCTAGTTAAACCTTATTACTCACCTTATAATATTTAGTAGGATTTTAGTGAGTATTTATATAATTTTATTAATCTTACTGAGTACTAATCATGAAGGATTCAGCTCATTCACAAACTTACTAGAATTTTAAGATGATAGTATCCATAATTTGAATTAAATTATAGAGTAAAATAGAAGGTTCAGACAATTCAGTAAGATTAAGAACTTTAAAGTTATAATTATATAAGAGAAAAAATAGGCTAACATTAGTATTAACAGCATCATAATTATTAATTATAAGCTTAGCATGCAGAAGAAGTTCATTCCAATCATCTTAAGTATATAAATAGAACTTTTGAAGGTAGTTTTTAATCATCTGAATTATACATTTAGTGCTACTGTTAGTTTCAGGGTAATAGATGATCAAGAGGTACTAAAAGATTTTAAGAAGTTAATAAATTTAGCTTCAAATAGCTCTAATAAACTGAGTTCTACAGTCTGAGATAATTATATGAAATAGATTATATAGATGATAAAATAAACTTTAAAGAAAAACTTTAATTATTATAGGTACATTCATCTTCATATAGAGTTCAAAAATAATATCCTTACTGAGGTGATTAATAATAATAAGAATATTCTTACAGCTATTATTTATAAGAAAGTTTATTATAAAGTTAATGATAATATCATATCAGATACATTCAGAAATCAGAAGAGATTTAAGTAAATCTTAATAATAATTCTATCAGGTAATAATAGATTAGTAGATATTGTAATTCTAAGTAAATTATTAGATGCTCTAAAATATATTAGACTAATAGAAATCTTAAAATAAAATTTAGTAAAGTACTTTACAGTCTGAATGATCAGTTATTAGAGAATCATAAGTTTTTTATATAATTTAAATGTGTAATGATTCTGAATTAGAAATCTACTATTTCTCTTAGAAGTATAGTTAATCATTAATATCTATAGAGTATTTAGTTATATTAATATAGATCTAAAGTTCAGATGAGAAGTAACAAGCTTCATTCTATATAATTTAGATTATTATCTAGTAATATTCATTAAAGATAATAATAATATCTTAGAGTCTCTAAAGTAGAAATAGAGATAATCTGAGAGAGTTTTCTATAGAGTTTATTTAGGTAGTTATAGCTAACAGAGTAATAGGCAAGATACATATTACTTTATGTGATATTACTTTAAAGTTCTTAAGAATTTATAAGTCTAATAATCTCTATTCATAATTTACTTAGCAGGCATTAAAGTCTTTAGAGGGTATATTCTATTTACATCAGAAGAGAGTATCAGTCATAAAGTTTTCTATACTAAAGTAATAATAAATTATAAAATGAAATTAACTGAGAAATTCAGCTCAGTACATCTAGTATTTAGAGAGTTTATAAATTATAATAAAATATTAGAGGTTCTTATAATTTATAATAATCTCAAAGTTTTTTATACTATAGAGTTCAGAGTTCTATTCTTTTAGACATCAGATAATAATAAGAAGTTCTTTATTATAAATCTTATAGTTAGCTTTAGTAAGACTAAATTTCTTAAATATAAATATATAAGATTATAGGATACCTTCATCATCCCATTGTATGAGAGTGTTATTTATAATGTAGTTAAAAGAGTTAGTTTCAATCACTATCAGATAATTGAAGTTAAATATAATAAATATTAAGATAGAGATAAATATCTATTTAAGACATGTAAATACTCTATTTATTTCTTTAGACTACTGAAATTATTGATCTTTACATGTGAGATTAATCAGCAGTTAGATGATGTTAGAAAAATTTCAAATGAAGTATCAGTAGAAATTCATAAATTCTAGGAAATTTTACATACTTTTTATAGTTATAGAGGCCTCTCATTTAAGAATAGTAATAATCTTCTTAAGATTCATATAGACTCCCTTCTCTATCTCTATGATGAAGTTGAGGTAGATCATCTTTTAAACTTTAAAGATAGATTTATTAATATTAATTAGGAGATTATATTTGTAAAGATAGATGAGGACTTTTCAGATATACTCTTAATACTATTTATAAAATCTATTAATGAAGATGAGAATGTTATTAAGGTAGATAGAAGTAAATTCATCTAAATAGTTTTATAAGGCTCAGTTAATATATTTCTAGAAGGTGCTTAGAATGTTTATAAGGTTAAAGAGGATGACTGTTCATTCAAACAGACTATATCTCATGTGAAAGGTAGTTAGTTATTCATCTCCTTCTATAATTTAAATCTTATAAAATATGGAGATGATGTTAAGCTTTATAAACTACTTGACTTATCTAATTTATTTGAGAGTCTCATTGATTAATAATAATAGATAATGATTTTTTCTTATAAGTTAATTAAGGCTATAATAATCTATGTAGAATCAGAGGTCTCCATTAGACTTCTTAATAAAAAAAATAAGCATATTAATAGATAAATTACTAATTCAGATGAAACCTTTATCAAAAAGATCATTAAGAGTCTTGTAGAGTATAAGTAATTCATTATATAATATATTATATAGGAGTCCTTAGAGTAGCTAGAGATCTTTACTATCTATTTTCTTAAATTTAATATGATAATTATATATTTCATAGAATAGTAGGAGCTTCTCAGCAGCCTTATAGTTAAAAACATTAAGAAATTTATAGTAGTGTAGGGGAAGAACTATTACAGGGTTAGTTTTCAGCTTCTTGAAGAGTCAGGAGAGAACTTTCTCTATGTCAGATATACTAGTAGTAAAGATTTTAATAGGAGATTGAGATTTAAGCTTTTAATTATAATATCAGAGAAGCTCAAAGGCATTAGTGGAGATCTAATGAAGGTTAACAGTTTTATAAATATCTTTCTCAGATATATAGATGTCTTCAGGAAACATAATATACTAATTGTATGTATTGATAAGGGCTTGATGTTCAGATAATCAAAATAGATCTAATATAAAATTATATGAAAGATTCTTAATTTTATATATATAAGTATTCTCTCAGAGAAATCTACTAATATCAACATCAAGTTTCATTATATTTCATATAAAGCTATCAGTGTTACTACTGACACCTTCAATCTTTTTAGGGATAATTAAGATACACAGAAGGTTATAATGATTAACTATATGAGAATAAATTATTATATAATAATAATAGTTACTATTTATTATAATATTTATATTAAAAGAATAATTAACTATAATAAATATAAGAATTATCAGAATTATCATCTTCTTCTTAAAGATTTTTCTATCTAACTTTAGAAGCTTCTACTTGTAATTTCATATAAAAGCTAGTCTTTTCTTAAGTCTAATTTAGTATCTTTAAAGTTCTTCTCTTTCTTGGACTTGATCTGTACATTCATAGATTATACAGGTAATTTCAGAGAAATATAGGTGTCACAGTAGTTAGCAGCTCTATACCTAGATTTATTATAGTTAATGTAAATACTTTAGATGCAGTGGTCAGTAATAACAGCAATAATTATATTAGAGATATAAAAGTCATTTATATGAGCTATTAGCTTCTAGTTCATGACATTTAAATTACAGGACTGAGTTACTCTGAAGAAAGCTTCTTCAGAATTAGTAAGAATATTAGTGTAAAATCAGTTCTTAATAGCTTTAATTTCAGATAGATTATTCTCTATCTTATGAAATTCTATATAATAATTAGTATATAAAATGAGTCCTTAGATAGAGATAATCTACTATAGAAGATTAAGATTAATAGCATTCTTAAATATAATCTTTTTAATTATATTATTCTATAATTACTCATTAGTTTTGAGGATCTTCTAATTGAATATTAGAAGAAAGATAGCTAGTAAGAGAGTTTATTAATAAATATTATGTAGCCAGATGAGAGCCTTTAAGATTATTATAGAATTAAAGAATAAGATATCTAATTGATTCAGAATAACATTAGAAGATAGTAAGAAGTATAAATTAACCTTCATCTAAGAGTAAAATCAGGTGGAGGTAATACCAGAGAGTTATAAGAAGATATACTATATTTAATTCATTAGATTACTAATTATGCAATCATCAATATTAATTTTAACTATAACATTAAGTCATCAGGTAGAGTATTTAATGAGCTTTTCACCACTAAAGATTACTAATATAGTAAGTTTTTCTTTTAAATATTTCATAGTGTCATCTAATAGAGTAATTAAGAGGGTAGAAGTTAAAATAGACATTAAAATTAGAGTAGGTATATAAATCTATTTAGAGAGGCTTTAAACTTGAGTTACAAGCTATTGAATAAGATTTTAGAGATTAACTTTAAAGTTCTAAAAAAGAGGACTATCTTCATGTGGAGGATTCATATTTATAATAGATATAAAAGATTGATTAGATTCTAAGGATTTGAAGTATTCATATAAATTAAAGGAAAATCTTATGAGATATTAATATAAACTATTAGAATTTTAGGGTCTTTCACTAATATATTATCTGACAGGGCTGAACTAAGTAAATTATATAGAGCTGATATTCTATAGGGACATTTCATTAATATTTATTAGAATTTAAAGAAGTTAGTTATATGTGTAAATTGCATTCAGAAGATTCTACTATACATATAAATTATATTTAAAAGATGAGTATAATATTAGAGATCTCTGAGAAGAGATTAAATGTGAGTGATTATAAAATATAATAGATGTGCTCTAATTAATAGATTATGCAAGTTAGATGCTAAAATTAAAATTATAATCACTAGAGAAAGAAAGAAAAAAGGAAAAGAAATTATAAGATTATACAATATAAATAGAAGAGAACTATATAAGGTCAGAGCAAATAAACATTCATATGAAAGCCTGGTTAGAGGCCTCTAATTAGATAGTTAGAGATTAGGTAAAATTTAAGCAAGCTATAGATATAGAGTATAAGAGTGTAGCCTTTCACAACTTTCTAGCCTTAACTCTCTCTTAATCTCAGCTATTTTCTTTTTTAGTTTCTTGTAGAATTCTAAAAACCTTTAGCTTACTTTTAGTTATATTTTAATCTATTTATTTCAGTTATCATTATATTTTCTCACTCAACTGGACTTAAAGTATGAGAGAATTCCTATCAAGCTCAATAATAACTTGCTGTAATGATAGTAGTGACTGAGAAAGTATAAGTTACTAGTATAATATCTACTTTAACTTAAACCTTTAAATTTAATTAAGTTACAATTAATAAAGTAATAAATAACACTAAATATCATACTTTTAATGATGTTATAAAGACTCTTCTGTCTCAGCTATATATATAAATCAGTGCTGTAGAATGCTATCTGGAAATTCATAACTAATTAGCTTATAATTTTAATGTTATAATCCCTTAAATTACTGGCTATTACTCTGCCCTTAAAACCACCTATAAGTATAATGATATCACTCAAATCACTAGCTGTCACTTTACTCTTAAAATTACTTAATACTTATAAGTATGATAACACCTGCAGTTATTATTATATGAAGAATGTTAAGTGTAAGAACAGCCTTAAGATACTAATAAAGTAAGAGATATCTAAAACTAAAAATTTAATGAAGAAAGAGGAGGATGATTCTGAGGATGACATTTAACTCTATAATATTCTTAAATATGAAAATGTATAGATACTGAGCTAACTTAAATATTATTAGCTGTAATCTCCTACTTTCTACTTCAAACTTTCTTATTTTCTTCATGAATTATCTCTTATTTCTTTATTACTTTATAATATTATCTGATTGTTATTAATGATTCAACATTAATAATAATATTAGAAGGATAATGTGTAATAGCTATCTAAATGAATTTTTAGTATATATTTAGCTTAAGAATGAAACTCTTAATTACTCAGTATTTAGATATTATCTATTAATTAATCTCATCTTATTCAGCTATCTAGGCTATCTGAGTGAAGTGCTGAAGCATCTAAAGGTTTTATGAGTTAGTATGATTATATATAATACTAATAATTAATTAGTCATTCACATCTAGATTTTTATTCATCTCCTCTCTACTATCTTAATGCCTACTAATTTACCCAATCTTTCTCTCAATCACTATTTATAAATGTAAGTTTAACCTCTCTACTCTATATCTATATTACTCTGCTCAGAGAGTGCTATAGATGATCTTAAATACTTCTTACTCTTAGAATATTAAATACTCTAAATTCTATAAGATATATTTCTTTTAAGTATTATTTAAATACTTCTACAGACTTTTAATAATATATCTACTAATTATAAGTACTAACTTCTATAGTATGCCTGCATTTTCTCATTCTGAGCTCAATCTGGGCTCTGGTTTTTTCTGCAGTTCTTTTCTATATCTATTAAATTCTTATCCTATAGGAATTTACATTATTCTCTTGATCTTAAAGCACCCTACTTCAAGTATATTTATCTTATAGTAGAAATAAGTGTATACTTATTTCTTATTTATTTCTTCTAACTCTTTCTCATTCTCTTAGTATTAAGACAAAGTGATTTATCTTAAGTCTTTTAAGATTTAATCTTATAGCTACTTTAAAAGCAGCTATAAGATGTTACTTCCTACTTAAGATAGTATCTTTTCATTATCTTTCTTAAGCACTGATTTCCATGATTCTATAAATCTTTTCTTTTATCTATAATATAATTATATTGCTGCTGTTAGCTAACCTGTCCAGGCTTCATAAAATGTATAAAATTATAGTGATGAGTTAAAGTTTAAAAGTATTAAAAGTATTATATAGATCTATATCTTATAAATATATATTCAGTATCTAATGTTATTTATTTCTATATAAATCTAATTATATTAATAATAGTTGTATACTCACCTGCTCAATGTTAATCTCCATATAAGATCTTAAAAAACTCTTAGCTTAGAACTTCTCTTCTTCACATACATCATTGCTGAGCCCATGAGAAGTATGTTTATTTTAATATTAAGACTAATAGAATCTCCTCTATTATTAGTTCTTATTTCTAGATTTAACTACTATATTATTTACTTGCTTATTATTACTTATTATTACTTACTAGTATTACTTACTTCATTTCAATATGATATATATTAATAGTTTAATACTCTATATGTTAATACCTGTAAAGAGCTATATTCTTATATTCTATATTCATAGCTTGCCTAAACTTCACCCTATCTTTAACTACTCAATTAGAGGTCTCTAACTAGGCCTTTATATGAACATTTATCTACTCTAACCTTATATAGTTCTCTTTCATTTATATTGTATGATCTCATGATTTCTTTTCCTTTTTCCTTTCTTTCTCTAGTAATTATAATCTTGATTTTAGTGTCTAACTTACATGATTTATTAATTAGAGCACACCTATTACATTTTATAATTACTCATTTAATTTCTTCTTAGAGATCTCTATTATTATATTTATCTTTCAAATGTAACTTACATGTATAGTAGAATCTTCTAAATATAACTTATATATATAGTTAATTTCTCTAAATTCTAATAAATACTGGTGAAATGTCTTTATGAGATATTAGCTCTATATAACTCACTTAGTTTAGCTCTATCAGATAATATGTTAGTAAAAGACCTTAAAGCTCTAACAGTTTATATTAATATCTTATAAGATTTTCCTTTAATCTATATGAATCCTCTGAACTTTTAGAATCTAACCAATCTTTTACATTCATTATAAATATAAATCCTCTATATGAAGATAGCCTCTCTTCTCAGAGCTTTAAAGCTAATCTCTAAAATCTTATCTAATAGCTTATAACTTAAGTTTAGAGCCTCTCTAAATAAATTCATATATTTATTCTGATTCTGATGTCTATTCCAACTTCTACCCCTCTAATTGCTCTATTAGATGATACTATGAAATACTCAAAAGAAAAACTTACTATATTAATAATCTTTAATAGTAAAAAGCTCATTAAATACTCTATCTGATGACTTAATGTTATAATCAAAATTAACATTAATAGTTATATAATTAGTAATCTAATTAATTAGATATAATATATCTTCTTGTGACTCTCTAGCACTATTTCTACTCAATTTCACTCTTAAATGAAGGTTAATTTATACTTTCTACTATTCTCTAATGTCATTTTAAATCAGCTAGATATCTTATTCTCTAACTTTATAGTAATTTTAAAAGTTCTCATCTAACTACACAGTATCCACTAGTGAACTCTCTTACTAGCTATCTTTTTCTTAATGTTTGATTAGAAGATTCTTGAAGCTAACAGGCAATTATAAGATAATATAATTAAAAAGACTATACTTAAGAAAGTCATCAATTTTGACCTTCTATAATAAATTATTTCTATCTGAGAACCCACTTTATACATCAACTATTACATAGAACTTTATAAGATAGAGAATAATCTATTTGAAATTAAAACTATTAAGAATTAGTTCTACACTGATACTCTTACTAACTCTAGAGAAGTTTTCCTCAGAGTGACTTAGCTCTACAATTTAAATGTTATAGACTGGAAGCTAATAGCTTGCATGAATAACTTTTATATCTCTAATATAATTACTATTATTATTATAGATTACTGTATCTGAGGAGTTTACATTAACTGTAATAAATCTAAGTATAGAATTACTAACTACTATAATATCTATATTTCTCTGAAACTACCTGTATGATCTACAAATATGCAGGCTAAACTTAAAAAAGAGAAGAACTTTAAAAATATTAAATCAGACTTAAGAAAAGACTAGCTTCTATATGAAGTTACAAGTGGAAGCTTCTGAAGTTAGATAGAAAGATCTTTAAGAAGAAGATGATAATTCTAGTAATTCTTATATCTATTATAATTAATTATTCTTTTAATATGAATGCTATAATAGATAGTAATTACTATTACTATATAATAATTCATTCTTATATGATTAACTATTATAATCTCTCATGTATTCTAATTGTCCCCTAAAAGATTGAAGGCATCAGTGGTGACACTGGCAGCTTCATATAAAATATGATGAAACTTGATGTTAATATTAGTAAATTCCTCTAAGAGAATACTTATACATATAAAATTGAAAATCTTCTATATGATTTCATATTAGATCTATCTTAGTTATCTGAATATTAAGCTCTTATTAATATATATAATTAGTATGTTATATTCCCTAAAGATATCTATATATCTGAGAAAGATATCTATAAAATTATCAACCTTTACTAGATCTCTACTAATACCTTTAAACTTCTTTAATATTATAATTAGAAGCTTAAGTTTTAATCCTCTATCAAAATCTTTATTACTAGTATATCTAATATAGAGAAAGCTCTCTTCTAACTCTCTAAGAAGCTGAAAATCAACTTTACAACAGTTCTTTCTCTATATTATTATGAATTTCTTAATATTTTTAACTATAAGGCTGCTAAGAAGCTCCTGCTATCTCACAGTATATATAATTATCATATTGAACTTAAGAAAATAAATAGTAAGAATTCTTAGCTACCCTGAGAACTTCTATACAACATGTCATGCAATGAACTGCTTGTATTCTATAAAACTCTTAATAATCTTCTTAATAAAGATTTTATTTAAATTAGTAATTTATTTGTTAACACATTCATTCTTTTTACTAAGAAGCCTGATGAAGGCCTCTAATTCTATGTAGATTACTATAGTCTTAACTGACTTATAAGAAAAAATTGTTATTTACTATTATTAATTAATGAGACTTTTAAATGAATTAAATAAGCTAAGTAGTTCATAAAGCTTAATATTATCTCTATATTTTATAAGATTTAAATTGCAGAAGGAGATAAATAGCTGATTACTTTTTATATGAAATATAATTTATTTAAATAAATAGTTATTCTTTTTAGTCTTACAAACATTCTAAGTACTTTTTAGAATTACATCAACTAGGCTTTATAAGACTATTTAGATGAATTTACTTCTATTTATCTTAATGACATTTTTATTTTTACTAATAAATCTCATAAATAGTACTAAGAGTACATCTGAAAGGTTCTCATCTATCTCTATAAATATAATCTCCTAATTAATATTAATAAATTTATCTTTAAAGTTTAAGAGATGATCAACCTTAGCTTCATCATAAAGATAAGAAAGAGAGTCTATATGAACCTTAAGAAGATTATTATTATTTTTAAATGAAAAGTCCTTATAATTATAAAAGATGTGTGAAGCTTTCTAGAATTTATAAATTTCTACTGATATTTTATTTAGGATTTTTCTGACATTATCTGATTACTAACTGATCTCACATGCAAAGACTAATAATTTCAGTGGTTTAGAGAAGCAGATAGAATATTTATACATTTTAAGTAAATATTTATCTTTATTTTAATATTCATTACATTTAATTCTAACTATCTAATGATGATTAAAATAAACTCTTCTAGTTACATTATAGATAATATTCTTATATAATGAGATGATGAAGATGTCCTACAATCTTATATATTTATATTTAAGAAATTCAGCTCTACTAAAACTAATTATAAAATTTATAATAAAAAGCTTCTCATCATTATTTAATGTCTAGAGGAATGAGACTTTAAACTTTACAGTATAAAAAACTTTAAGATCATTATAAATCATAAGAATCTCTAATATTTCACTATAACTTATAAACTCTCTAAATGCTAAATGTATTGAGCTGAATTCCTCAGTCAATTTCATTTTATAATCTATTATTATTCTAGTATAGAGAACTCTATAGCTGACACTCTTTTCTAATATAAATAGAATATATCCTCTAAAGACTCTAACACCTATTAGGTAAATCACAAATAGAGATTATTAAACCTATAGATTCTTAAGGACTCTAAAGTAATACTATATAAAGTAATATATATCTCATTTATTACTCTATCAGCTATAATTATCTAAATAAACTCTATAAATAACTTCTTCAGATCATTTCTACTCTTACTTCAGAAACTCTGAAATATTACTACCACCTTCAATAAATATCTTTAGATGATGACTCAGATTATATAGAATAAAGCTTATTACTTCTTACTTAAACTTTAGACTTATATTAATATAATTAAATGCTTTATAAACATCAACACCTAATTATACTTCTAGAGGAGATGATAGATTCTTAATTTAGAATCATTATACATTTAAATTATATAAGAAACTTATGATTCTCTGATGACTAGCTATCTAAGCTATAAAATACTTTACTAAATTTTATTCTAAGATTTCTATTAGTTTAATATATCTCAGAGCATCTAACAGTTCATCTAAAACTATAATATCTATTAATCTATTATTATCTAGCAGGACTATTATTAAGGTCTACTTAAATCTCTTCTGATTTCTAAATGTATTTAATATAATATCACTATTGCCTTTATAGTAAACCTTCTTATAAGTAATGACTATAAGAATATTCTTATTATTATTGATTGCCTTAGTAAGAGTATTATCCTTAAACTCTATATAAAGATAAATATATCTATAGTAGCTAAAGCCTTCTTCTGAAGTTCATTTTATTATCTATATAATTTATTCTATATAATCATTTTAAATTATAAAACCTAGTTTATTAGAGCTATCTGAAGCTGAATCTATCAGCTCCTTAAGATCTTTTAGTATCTTTTAATTACTTATTACTCTGAAACTGATAGTAACACTGAACATATAATTCAGATAACTAAAAATTACCTCTAAAAGTTTTATTTATATACTTAAGATGACTGGAATGGACTCCTCCTGCATGCTAAGCTTATAATTAATAATTATAATACTATTAGTACTAATATTAGCTTATTTTTTCTTTTATATAATTATAATTTTAAAGTTCTTAATCTTACTGAATTGCCTGAACCTTCTATCTTACCCTACAGTTTAATTCAAATTATGAATACTATTATCTTGAAACTTTAGTAAGCTTATAAATAAGCTGAATCCTTTATGACCAGTACTTAGTAAGATTAATAGAATTATATAAATACTCACTGAAATCCTACTAAATACTATAAGATAGGTAATAAGATCTAATTAGATCTCTAAAATATTATCACTAATTAACTATCTTACATGCTTGACTACTAATATACTAAATACACTATTATTAAAATTCTAGAGAGTTATAACTACTATCTTAATATATTACCTGGGATTTATAATATATTTTATATAAATCTACTTCATAAGGTTTTCATTAATCTACTTCTCTTATAGAAGATCACTAACTGGCATCTACCTGGCATCATTAGAGAAGATAATAAGATAGAGTATGAGATAGAAGTCATCCTCAATTACTACTATTATAGGTAAGGATTTCAGTATCTAGTGAAGTAGCTTAGCTATAAAGTGTCTTTATAAGAACTAACCTTTACCCTGTAAGATACTACTATACTTATTTATTATAAAAAACTATATCTATTTAATGAGACTTTATTTATATTATTCTACATCTAATTTTCTGAACTCTCCTATCTACCCTCTAAAACTAAATAGAAAAGAATAATATAAAGAATTATACTCTTATATTTTATATCTATAGCTCATCTGAACTTCATCTGATTTCTAACTACTTAATTAGAGGCCTCTAACTAGACTTTTATATGAATATTTATTCACTCTAATCTCATATAATTCTCTTCTATTTATATTATATGATCTTATAATTTCTTTTCCTTTTTCCTTTCTTTCTCTAGTAATTATAATCTTGATTTTAGCATTTAACTTATATGATCCATTAATTAGAGCACACCTAATATAATACCCTATATGCTAATACTTTATATTATATTTTTTTTAATCTTATTTACTTGCTTATTACCACTCATTATTACTTGATATTACTTACTCTATTCTGATGTAATATATATTAATATCCTATACTATATTTTTTCTAACTATATAATTTGAATGATATAAAGGCCTAGAGTTCTAATGAAAGATAATTTATATATTCTAATATTTATTTATCTATTTAAATAAATCATTAGATATTTATATAGAAATGGGAATTATTCTGCATCTTAGAGACTATATGAGAACTATAGTAGAATTATATAATAATAATAGTATAACTATTTTTAAACTGATTATAGATATCTTCTGGAAGTAATAGAATGATTATAGTAACCTCAGAATATTACCTTTATAATTGAGATATTTTCTTGATGTTTATAAATCTAATGAGGATATTGTATTAATATTTTTTAGCAGGGAATATTATTATATACTAGAAATATTATAATGTATAATGTACATTCTATGGTATGAGATGATATTATACTAGAGATATTATATCTTAATAGAATATTGTAAGATTATTAATATTCATAAATATAATAGAATATATAGCATTCTCTATTAATGTAGAGAATGTAGGAGACATTGCATAGCCAAGAGACATAGTAGTTAAGATATGATTGTAGAATGATATCTAGAAATTGAACATGGTGTGTGTTGGAACTGTGGAAAAACCATTACTCCACAGTAATGTGGCCTCATATTCTTCTGGCATGGTAGAACCTTGGTGGAAGTGGTGTGGTCACGTGGTCACCGATAGGGCCGAGGTCCAAGTTCCAACAGCTCTTTTATCTCTTTTATCTTCCTCACATCGCGGAAACACTAATGAGTAGCCTCGTCGAATAGTTCTAGCCCCGGCAGAACGACCAGAGCGCGGTACTAGTATCCATGGATGAATGGCACTTTTGTACCTGATGTGGGACAAATCCCACAGGGCATTGGAACGCCTCGATCCTGCCCGCTTACCTTGCTTCCCAGTCATTCCCATTGGATACTCGCCCCAGCCGGTTTCTCGCTTCGCGGGCGTTGAAATATTTTATTATCCGGCCGTTGCGGTCGAGAAGAGATTACCCTCCTTGGCGTGCTGTGATATTTTGGCTATAACCTGGCACATTCCCCTCCGAACCCCTACATTATTTTCTACCAATAATAACTACACCTCATTACTTTATCCCTCACAACATATCAAAAAATGCCATCCCTCAAATCCCTCCTCTTCCCAACAATCCTCTCCCTCGCCGCCATCGCAACGGCCGCAGAAGAGACCTGCCCCAATGATTGGTACCCGAATACCTTCCACGGCACCAAATGCTGCTACGGCCACATGACGATCCAAGAAACCGATGCCTTCTGCTGCGTTCCCTATCCCATCGTCCCCGGCGAGGTTCTGGCGAGCTTGGAGGACAGTATCTCCGCGCCAGAGCCTTGTTTCACATTGGTTCCCTTCACGGCTAGCGACTATTCCGAACGGGTCTCTGCAGCATCGGCCAGCGCAATGACTGCTACAAAGCCCTCGACTAATGAGGCCACGCCCACGCCCACGGGCACGAGTTCGGGTTCGGGTTCGAGTTCGGGTTCTGGAATGGAGCCCACAGGGACGTCCACAGGCGCGGCCATGCCGGTTGCGACGGCTCAGGGAATGGTGCTTGGTGGTGCTGCAGTTGCTGCTGCTCTGCTTGCGCTGTGATTTGACTTGGGTTGTTAAGATGCTTTCGTTGGATCGAACCAGAGGATTCCCATTGTGCTAGTTGCCCTGTATATAAAGTGTTTTCTCCTATATGTATATACTGGAACGGATGCCCTGTTTTCTCGCATTTTGTAATTTTATGCGCATTCTGGTTGGCTGGGATCGGTATATAGAGAATCGCAACTGCTGACGCCATGTCGAGGCGGATATGAGAAGCTTGTTTGATTAGGAAGTCAATGGACATCAATATTTTTGCGGGGGCTTGTCGGGAAATTGAGCAATGCTCCCGGGGAATGGACTATCTCACCCCAATGTATATACACCTTTTTCTTCATTTTGGGCGTCTGGAATTGCTAAACATAACAAGAGGTCCTCAGGACACCAATGGAGACGAACATGTGAGACTAAGAGGTCACCATGTAATATTCCACTTCAGTGATTGCTAAATATTTTTGCCCATGACAAAAATATATGCATGGCTGCGAATTGGTGCGTTGCGCTGCAATATCCACACGGTTTAATGTTAGACGCAGACGCGCAATGACCAGCCGGATGGCAAAGCGCTGACTGCATGATGTCGCTGAGCTGAAGGTTTCAAATGGATATCAGGATGCCGGGCTCCCAGTGATCCCCTTAAACCCAAGCTTCACCAAGCTTGTTGGCAGTTGGACTGTCCAAGAGACTGTCATGTCGATTCCCGTCATAAAAGGGGCGACCCTTGATGTTGTTGGACTAATGATATTCGCATCCCGATTGGCTGATAGGACCTCATCCAACCACAGGCAAAGATTTGCATACTAAAATCGGCGATCTTGAGAAACGAAGGGAATTTCCGACTTGCTTCGGCCGCAATTGGGTTGGCTGTGGCCCTGGGGTTATTTGTGCTTGAATTTTCAATAGAAATCATCAGGCAAGAAAAAAAAAGCCCAGGAAATTATGAATTCTGGTTTCCAAATCCCGAGTCTAGTGGATGTGGTGTCAGTATAGAACGCTGTCAGAAAGCCGTGTTGATAAGGCTTGGAGCGGGGATAGTTATCCATGGTCCATGGATGCGGTAAATCATGCATCAGCGCTGCTGCACGCCGCAGCCGGCCAACTCGTTCTTGTCGGAGAGCGGGATGTAATCTTGATAGTCCGTAGTCGTGGCCGTGAAGCTGAAAGCAAGAGAAGAAAAGTTCGCAGCCAGACATGGCCCGTCTTGGGATACGCGGCAAGCCATACCGGATCGGGCACAGCGAGCCCGCAACCTCATCTCAACCTCACCCCGACTCAGCTTTCTTGCTTCGATATTCGCGGAATTTCTGTCTGCTGGCTGTCTGCTTGTGCTTTGCATCTCTCTCTCGGCCTCTTCTTCGTCTGCTCACCACGTCTACTCTTGCTCTTGTCCGCCCTATTGGTATGGCTCGCTATCTGGCGTCATCACGGTGATTAGCGTCTCTCGCCGGAAACATTTGTCCTCTGCGCATCTCCAGATCCCCAGGCACTCTGTGCCGATTACGCTCTTTAACTCCTTGTCTCAATACATCTTTCTACGAGGCAGCGTTTACTCAAGCGCTATCAACGTGGTCTACCTCATTCCAAGCTCGTTACTCCGTCTAGACCCCCTTCGATACCTCTACTCCCATAGATAGGTGATCTTATATGCGATAACAGTCCTGGACGAGGCGGTTGCGATAGAGATACTTTCGAGTCAACATCATGTTACCTAGTATCGGGATGCGATTGGGCGTGGCCTGGCTTACTTTCGCTTCCGCCACCCAAGCTTTCTACATACCTGGTACGTTCTTCGGCCCGGAGGAATACAGAACCAAAAGACTGATTCAATGGTTGGCAATTAGGATACTCGATCAAAAGCTACCGCAACGATGAAGCTATCCCGATTTTTGTGAACAAGATCTTTTCCGATAATACACAACTACAATATGCATACTTCGACCTCCCGTTCGTATGCCCGCCAACCGGCGAAAAACATGGCACGTCCCCTTTTGGTAGCGGACATAGTGTCTCCCTCAATCTCGGCGAGGTACTTCGCGGAGACCGGATCATGACGTCAGATTTCGATGTTGTCATGGGAAAAGATATCGAATGCCAGTTCCTCTGTTCCCGCCCCGTCGATCGCAATGGTGTTAAACGGGGCAGGGAACTGATAAAGGATGGATATGTCGCTGAATGGATCATGGATAACCTCCCGGGCGCAACGAGTTTTGTAACCGTCGATCGAACCCGAAAGTATTACGCAACCGGATTTAAATTGGGATATCAGGAGTTCTCCCCCGTGGATGGTAAATCGAGATATTTCATCCACAACCACTTTACATTTGTGATTCGCTGGCGCAAGGCGCCTGGTAGGGCTGGTGAGGAAGGCGGGAAGGTTATTGTCGGCTTTGAGATTTATCCCAAGAGCATCGATCCCGGCAACCGATTCGATACTGGGTGCCCTAGGGAAATACAGGGCGACCATTCAGCCCTGGAGCTGAATCTTGCCCCCAACAACACGCGGCTAGCGGAAAAGTACCCTGGTTCGTCTTATCTTCCGGAAGACGATCTAGATACCGATGACGGAGCCAATCTCTCCATCCCCTACACTTATTCTATCTATTTTCGCGAGGACGACAAGACGGAATGGTCGAATCGGTGGGAGTTATACTTCAATAACCAGAAAGATGGAAAGATGACGCATTGGCTGGCAATACTGAATTCGTTGACTATTTCGGGAATGCTGGGTGTTACAGTGCTTGTAATCTGGGGCCGAACAGTACAGGGCGATGTGAAGGGCCGTGGAGATGGGACAATGGAGGAAGGAAAGATCAGAACACGCCCCCGTAAGTCGAAGAGCGGTTCCAGAACTCCTAAATCAGGGGAAAAGTCATCCAATGGCTTGATCGATGATGGCACAGAAGGGGATGAGCTAGACTCAGATGAAGAAATAGACGACGTCGCAGGGTGGAAACTCCTCCACGGAGATATCTTTCGAACCCCCGCATATAGCGGATTGCTTGCTCCACTGGTTGGGTCTGGAATGCAGCTACTTTTCATGGCAACTGGTCTCCTGCTCCTGAGCTGTCTCGGAGTTCTCAACCCAAGCTTCCGTGGTGGATTTGTTAGCGTCGGTATGGGATTATTCGTTTTCGCCGGAATCTTCTCTGGGTATTTCTCTGGGAGGATATATCGGACATTTGGCGGGCAAAATTGGCGGAAGAACACCGTGATTGTAAGGCTTGCCACTCCAATTAATAAAAAAGCGTCTAGTGCTTACCATCGTTCTAGACTGCCCTTCTCTTCCCGGGCCTTCTCTTCAGCCAGGTATTTGTATTAAACCTCTTCGTCTGGGCCCAGGCATCCAGCACAGCCCTACCGTTTGGAACCCTCGTTGGCTTGGCCGCTCTCTGGCTCCTCATCCAGGTGCCACTGGTTTATGTTGGCAGCTGGTTTGGATACATGCGAACCAAACCCTGGGAGCACCCAACAAGGACAAATGCAATTGCAAGACAGATCCCACCACAGTCGTGGTACCTAAGATCCGTGCACGGAACCCTCCTTACAGGACTCGTTCCATTTGCAGTCCTTTTTGTCGAACTACTTTTCGTGTTCAGAAACCTTTTACAAGACAAGAGCGGATATTACTATGTCTTTGGATACTTAAGTGTAGTTTGCGCTATCCTACTCATTACTGTTGCCGAAGTAACTATAATTGCCACATATAGCCAACTATGCGGCGAGGTACGCAATCGATGCTCTCCCACCACAGCCCCATTCTAGCCTGTGCTAACCATATGCCCCTTTAGAACCATCGCTGGTGGTGGCAAAGCTTTTTCACCGGTGGCAGCAGCGCCTTCTGGATTTTCATGTACTGTATATGGTACTATTTCACGAAACTACAAGTCCGCGGCTTCATCTCCGGCCTGCTATTTTTCAGCTACAGCTTCCTTGGCTGTGCCGTATACGGCCTGTTAACCGGCACGGTTGGATTCTTGACTGCGTACGCGTTTATTCGGCGTATATATAAGTATGTAAATGTCTCTTTGCCCGTCCATCCATCGCACGAGGCGGTCTATCCGGCTCATTACATATGCTAATGTAATCGGGAAACATAGCTCTGTGAAAGTCGATTGAGAACCGACTAACCAACCGACCCAACGTCGTTTCCCTTCCTGTCATTATGAAACCACTCATCTTATATATCTCATACTTCTCGCAAGCAGCGACCATTTCTTTGGAACCCAACCAACACCCCGTATACTACCTCGCCCCTTTGCTTGCTTTGTTCTCCCAATCCCACCCGCACCCGCTTCACAACTATATACATAATGAACTGTCAAGAAATTTTGGACTGCTGTTTCTGCTTCTGTTTTTGGCTTAGTTTTTTTCTTTTTTTCTTTTTCCCTTTTCACTTTCTATTCAGGCTTTTTTTTTTGGTTTTTCTGTCTTTGTCACTACAGCTACTATTACCGCCGCAACTCTTATTATTATTTATTTGTTAGTGAGATCGCGTACCAGCGCCTGAAATGAATCTTTTATTTGCCCTTTTCTTTCTTTCTCTCTTTTTTTCTTCATACCATTGGATTCTTTCAATCAAAACTTTGACCTTACCTTTGCTACATGTTTACTTGCCCTGATGTCTCCCTTTTCTCCTCGCTTTGAAATGAATAAAGCTCGCCACGTCTCCCTCACTTCTATATATACATACATTCTTTTCCTTCTCTCTTCGATATATACATATGAGTTACTTTGCTATCCAGTAGTTTGGGAGGGGGGAACAGATTTCATGTCTCATTTTTTAAACATAAAAAAGAGGGAGAAAAAAGGGTGGGGTTCTATTCCCACCTACCCCTTGAGCCCATTTCTTTATTTATTCTCTTCCTCTTGATTTATACATACTTACTTTGTCTAGCCCCTTAGTTGGCCCGTCGTGCCTTTTTTTTGGCGGTTCCATGCATGTACAGTTTTATGTGTCTGGCATCCCCACGGATTATATATATATTTGGATCATTTTGGATATACTTACTGTAGAGAGGGAAATATATATTTGTTAAACTCTTGGTTGTACAAGGGGCGGTATTGCGCCTCTATTCTACGATAGTCAGTGCCGAACAGGACATTCCAGGGCGTGGTAACTTAAGAGTAGCCTGCTTGAATGGGACGAAGCCAGTGACGGCAAGAGAAGAATTCGTCAGCTACGAAAACGCATATTTCCTTCCTCTATGCCTGTGTAGGTATGTATATAAAACGCCAAACTACAAAGTCCCCTGATCCAAAGGAGATCATAAAAGGGTTTAAAGAAGAAAAAATAGATAACATATTACCACCCCCTCAAACAAATAATTCTAACGCCCCTTTTGTCTGACCAGAAGATGATGCGCCAATTCCGGGATTGAAATAAAATGTGAAATGATGATGTATATCCTTGAAAAGCTGTGTGCCATGGGATACTATCTGACATCATCGAATCTCGAGAGGGGCGGCAGCAGCCATATCATTATTGATATTTGCGGCACGGGTTTCGCGCTGTTCTTGTTGTTGTCTACCCTCGAACATCCGTCTCCACCACGCCGGAGGATCCAGAGGCTTGTGTCCGTTATGAAGCGAAGGATATACATCCGAGAAGAAGTACCAAATATGCCCCACAACAACACCACAGATCTCATCCTTTGGAATCGTTCCATGCACCACAAGACTAAACGCCATCAGCACCCAGGGCAGATATGGGGCTGTAAATACTAGGAGGCCAAGGAAGCTGAGTCTGGTTTCTGGATTCCGTCGACTCCAGATGTAGACGAGACTCGAGGAGAGGGAGGAGCCGAGGAATGGCAGAGAAAGGAACGGGGAGATGACGAGGAGGAAGGAAGTGGCGTAAAGGAGTAGCCAGGAGAAGTCAGCGGAGGAGTGGCCGGATGATTCCTCGAGTAATCGGGAATAGCGCTGGAGGAAGAAGACGTGGAAGATGAGGTCAAGGTTTAAAGGGCCAAAGTAGAGGAATGTTGTTATGAGACGCCAGTACTATAAATACGGTTAGAAATGGGCGAGATGTGATAGGAAAGGAGGTAGGATCTCACCTGAGATTTGACGTATACGGCGCGGAAGCTGTAGAATAGCTGGAATGGGGTGACGATGTCGCACTGGACCAAGAGAGAGGCGGCCACGGTAGCAGTTGTCCACCATCGAGTACAAGGAGGCATCTCATAGAACCATTGTTCGAGGGGGAATTGGCCTCCCTGCCCGCCGTTGCCCCAGAGGGCGGCCATGGCTGCAGCTCCGGAGAGGAGAGGGTAAAGCGGGGAGCGAGGACAGCTGTTAATTGCTGCGGAACGGAGCAGGAGAGCAGTTATCCGGACGTAGAAAAAGGGGTTCACGGAGAGAGCGCACAGTATGGCTCCAAGACAAGAATGACAAGCCTGCCGCGTGGTAGAGTGGAAGCTGTCCTTTTAATCAATGAAATGTGGTCGAAGATGAAGCCAGATGCGATGAGGTAATGGCAGCCCGGACTAATAGTTTCTCCGGCTCCGGCGCAATCCCACCGCGCTAGTCTGTGTCTGGCCTAGCGCGGCTCTCACGCGTTCGCCCAACGCGTAAAGTAGTTTCCAGAAGCCAATCAGAGGCGCCAATTAGGCGGCCGTCGCGTTTCCTAATTGAGAAGGCTGGGGATGGCTTCAAGAAACCCAACCTCCTCTTTATAATTTTCCCACACCGCCCGCTTTCTCCCCTCTCGTCCCTCTTCTGGTCATTCTACTCGCCCTCAAAGCCACCGTTCTCGAGTTCTTCATATCCTCGCCTATCCTAGTCCTCTTGAACACGTCGCTAATCCCCGCTTTACCACCACTATCGCAGATTGCGGATCAACGACATCGTTCGCATCTCGAGATACAATCCCCCTTATACCACAATTAAGGACAACCCGATATTATACGTCTATCCTACAAGACCCCACTTAGCTACACACTCCAAATCTCCTCACTAAAGCATCACCAAGTTTTCGCGTCTACACTTCCGAAAGCTACCCACCATCCCGGCCTTGGACCTCACCACAAGCGTCGCCACATTGCGCGCAGTATAGCTCTTACACCATGGCACCACAGGGGCGTGGTGGAAAGACCGTACCGGGACGGAGTCCTCAGGCCCGAAGAACCATCGGCGGCGGAGTAGGGTCAAGATCAGGAGCAGGCCCGTCGTCGAGAGGAGGCGTCCAACGAGGCGGTAAACGTGGTGGTAGGGGCGGAGCAAGCGCAGGAGGACGGACTAGCGATATTCAACGTATGTTGACTCTTTATTTTCTTCCCCTCTTGGTCCTCTCTCACGCGCACTTTCATCTGATAAACTAACCCTCCACCCAGCTGGCGACCCCCTTCCCCGCCGCCGCCCCCACCGCTACAAGCCCGGCACCGTCGCCCTCAAAGAGATCCGGCGGTACCAGAAATCATGGGACCTGCTCTTACTCAAACTCCCCTTTGCACGGCTGGTGCGCGAAGTCGCCCTGGACATGCTACGTGGCGGCGAGGAACTACGCTGGCAGTCGCAGGCGATTATGGCGCTGCAGGAGGCCGCTGAGGCGTTTATGGTGCATTTGTTTGAGGATACGAATCTGTGCGCGATCCATGCGAAACGGGTTACGATTATGCAGAAAGATATTCAACTGGCGAGGAGGATTAGGGGGCCATGGGCGGGGTTGGGATGATGAGGGCTATATGCCCATGGGGGGTCGATCGGCAGGGTAAACAACGGAAGTATGGGATGGGGGGCTGTATATATTAATACCCCTTCCCGTACCCTCCAGTCTTTTCTAGCCCCTTCGGCTCGTTTGACGGGTGTACCTGTTTGTTTCACTGCTCTTCCTTTTGTGTCTGTTTTCACTTTGGAGCATGCATTTGCTGGTTTGGGACTGGGTTGGCTACATCGCTCTTCCTTTTTTTTTCCTTTCCCTTTTTTTTATTTTGCTGTTTTTTTTTGGGGGGGGGGGTGTGTTATTAGGCAAGCCCTCAAAGGCGCCGTGGAGTTTTAAAAGGTGGAGAGGAGTATGGGCATTGTTTGGTCAATCAATAAGTTGGGAGGGACTTTTCTTTTCTTTTGTCTTTGTTGTTTGTAATTAAATAATTCAGTGTACATACATACATTCGCACCTTTTCTTTTGATCTTCTTTTTTTTCTTTCCCCTCTGTTTTTTTGTCGCCCTTTCTACAGCATGTTCCTTCTGATCTTGATGGAGATTATTTCTAAACACAAGGAGTAGTTTAAATATGCTCTCATTGTCCCTCAGCCGCCTCTATGCACCATCAGGGAGGGAGTTTATAGATAGGTCTAAAAATCATTTTTTAAGAAACGCAACAGTCCGTTCTGCCGTCTATGTTAGATAGATTGATATCCATGGTAAGGTAAGGTCCAAATTGGAAAAGAAAAAAGGACAAAAGGGTCATATAATTTATATATACACCATACAATGCAACCAACCAACCCTCGAAGAACCCCGGCTAGATTTAATTCAAGTAGGAAAGGGCCGGGAAAATTCATTAGATCCGAACCGTACATAGCTAACCCCGCCAACATTGAAAAAGTGATGGATGCAATCTATTACATAGCAGGTCAGATAATTAAATAATCAGATAGATAATGGGAGAAGAAAAGCAGAGGCAGAAAAGAAGGAAACGAAAAGAAAAGGAGGTAGGAAAACCATCTCACAGAAGTAATAGTCAATGGCTTCAACCATTCCCCTAACGCCAGCCCATAGTCTGTAAAAATACCCATAGATAACCGCAATATAGCATAGCAAGGGGACCAGGCGTACTCTATCATAACCGTAACAGGTACCCAAGTGTAATTAGGTATACCTTCTATCAAATCTCCACTGCCTTCATAACCATCTCACCCCCGGACCTCCCACTCCCTCCTCCCTGACCACCACCCCCACTACTCGACCTCATCTTCTTCAACACAGGCGGCAGCCCCAACAACGCCACATCCGCCTGCTCCCTCACTGCCCTCGCCTCCCCCGCCTTTCCCTGAGAATCCAACGTAGCCGCCAGCAAATCCTCCGTAACAGAAATCCACAGCTTATCATCTGCCTTCCTCGCCATCGCCCTAGCGGCCTTGCTACTCTTCTCCGACTGCTCCCCGACCACACCACGGAAATACTTCCAACTCATAAACGTCAGCGCGATGCACGTTACCTGGCTGTTGCTGATGGCCGTAGCGGCCTGGAGGGAGTGGTGGAGGTCATGTTTGGTTTGGATGGTAGATTCTGTGTGTGTTGTTGCGGATATGAGGAAGTAGGCGGCTTGGATGTATTTGTTCGGACTATTGCGGCAGAAGGGCTCGATTGACGCAAGAGCCTTGGCGGCGCCAGCGTGAGAAGGGTTGTGGGAGGTGGTGTCGCGGAGGATTAGGGCTGAGTTGAGCGCTGCGAGGATGGCAGTGTCCCGGCGGGGGTCGTTGCGGGCAGTTTTGCTGGTGGAGTTGGGGAGGGCGAAGAGAGGTTGTTGGAAAGTTTGTAGGGCGGTCTTGAGGTCACCTGTTCCTTGTGATATTACGCCGCTAGCGTATTCCATCAAACATCGAGTCGAGTCGTTGAGGTTGTCGCCAAGTTCGGAGGCGGTGGTACGCAGTTCCTTTAGCGTTTGACGGGCCAGGGCCCAGTTGGTTCGGGCGCAGGCGAGGAAGATTAATTGGAGGAGCATATTGCAGAGGAGAGCCTGTCGCCATTCAAGCCTTGTAGCGGCGGATGAGAGGGATTCAGGGGTTTCTTGTGGGTTACTGAAGTTGCCTACGTTTTGGTTAGCATATATTCAGGAGTTCTGCTATCATGAGGTCGTAGCTTACTCCGTATCATCTTTAGTCCCTCTCCAAGATACTTTTCAGACTTGTGCCCATCCTGTGAATTCTTCGCTGTCAGTGTCACGGAGCTCAGAAAATAGCACAGAGCATAGAGATCATGCTCAGCAAGCCAGCTCAGCGTCAATACTACATTGCCATCGCCAACTTGGAGCACATCCGTTGGCTCCAAGGCCTCTGGGGCCATGGTTTTATGGCTCAAAGGCACTGAAAAGCTTCCGTCATTTTGCCAATGTGGATCGTCAATCTTCTGATCCATAACCTTCTGCAAGATCTGAAGCTTTTCTGCTGATTGCTTTACGTCATACTCAAGGAGGCTGCAACATATATCCATCATTTGGATCATGGTGGTTATTTGCGGTATCTCATGGACCCCGTTGTCGAGCTGGTGGCTTCTAGCGGTAGCCAAAGCTCGCTGCGCCTGCTCAATCGAGTCATGACCAGAGGAATATTGTAGGTGTACGAGCGCTTCGATAACCGATGATATTACGAATACCGCTTTATCGCCGCTTCGACTAGCGAGCGCCGATATCTTCTGTAGATTGTGTAGAGAGGCCACGAAATCTTGGTGTGAAAAAGAAGCTAGTGACAGAGTTACGCGAAGGAGACGAAAAGCATACTCCCAGGCAGTATGGCGGTATCTAGCGCAGTCAGAATATAGAACTCCATGTAATGGACTGGTGAACTCACGCCTCAATGTCACGAATGACCCCGTCAACCAATTTCATAGCAGCTTTTGGATTTGACTTGTACAATATCCGGGCGAGGAGTTGCTGCATGCAATACTTCAAATCATGCATCCGATTCTATAATAGGCGTCAATAAGCAGAGCAAGACCTTAAACACAGCGGTTTACTTACTCTTTCGCATAAATCGACCTAGATACCAAATCAGTATAGTGTCTATGAGAATGGGAGAGCGTGTTATAACGTACCCCTTTAGTCAGAGCATTCTCCGCTTCAAAGTCATTATTTGTCTCCTCATATAAGATACGCGCATATCGTAACCGCACGAGTGCCTCTGTTCGTGGTTGAAGCTTCCAGTTCTGCGCAGAACGAGTTAGCAAATATGCACAGACCATTCATCAAGGAGAGTGTTTAACCTTCAACACAGCTTCCAGACACGCCAATCCCGTCGCGATCAACTTGTAGTATTCCTCCGTGTCAGCCTCTTGTCGCGTCACGGCGAGCGCTGTCCCCTGACTATGGGCCGCATCAAGATACTCATCTGCTAGTGACAGCAGCAGCACATGATAATCAATTGCTGGTTTCCCAGGGGCGGCAGGGAGAGCCTGAGGTTGCGGGAGTTTGACGGGGGATTTGGATCGCATGTGTTTGAGAGACTGTGTCTTTTTTAACGGCGCTTGGAATATTGAACTGGGCCGTTGTTGCGTCACACTGGCGGACCTTTGCTGGTGTAGGTCTGCAGGTGGCGGGGGTATGAGAACCTGGTGAAATGTTTGGGGAGCGGGCGAGGGGGTAACGGTTTGGGGTCGAGACTGGGATTGTGGTTGTGGTTGGGGTTGCGATTGTGATCGTGGAGGGAGCTGCGTAGAGTATTGCTGGGGCGACGGATAGCTATCGGGATGGGGCGGCATTGGGAAATATTGCGGGGGCGGCACTCCTCCATATTGAAGAGCGGCATTGTTGGCGGGGGGAGGGCGGGCTTGAATGGGTCGGGGGGCGTAAGTTGGGGATTGATTCACTAGCTGGGGTTGCCGCTGCGGTGACTGTTGTTGCGAAGTGAAGGGGGACGGTGGCAAGACAACCTGCGGATACACGAGGGCCTTTGGATATGCGGGATAGGGGGCATTTGATCCCACATTGTACTGGTGGTGCTGCGGCGGATATTGCGGTGGCTGTTGCGCGCGGGACTGCGGCGATTGCTGGGGGTACAGGTTTATGGGCGGGTACTGGCCGCCTGGCGGAGGCTGGTAGGGCATATTGGGGGAGCCAGCTTCGGAGTCAAAAGGGGCGTTCCAGCAGACAATTCGTATCCCAAACCCCGATATCTCGTCGCTAACCTTGTCGTCGTCGTCCCATCTCGCATTTCCTTTTTGGGAATCGCGGATCGATGCAGACCGCCAAGCATCATGTGACCCTTACGTCATCCTGATATGGCAGATGGATCGGACTTTATCTAGAATGTATCTTCATTTTGTTTGGGATTATATCTCTAGAAGAAGGGGACGCTCGTTGGTCTTATTCCTCTCGTCTTCCACTTGATACAGCTGAGACCGCTCTCGCCTCCACACATCGTTTCCTCGCCCAATCTAAAGTGTAACACACCCCTCTCTCCGTTGATAAGATGGACTTCCAAAATACACCCCTACAACAGAAGCATACCATTCCCCATCCTCGTAGTACAAAGCCCTACATCCCTTGGCCATAGACTGCTCGGGGTTGAATGAGGAACGTTGGTGGACAATGTGTTGCAGAGGCCACTCGGTAAGCCCTGCGGTTGCCGCTATCAACCCTAGGCAATCGTCACTAGAAATGAAGTGGGCAGCGGAGCATAGGCCATGGATATCGTGGATTGTTGTCCCACGTGTATCGACTCCCATGTGGTCGAGGGGGTTGGCTTTGGTTGAAAAGATTCCAGTCCTGACAGCTTCGTTTGACTCGGCGGGTTATTTTCCTGGCTGTCTCTTTTCTCCACCGGTGTAGTCTGTTAAATCCAACTACCATAGCAGACCGGTAATCTTGCAGTTGCAGTTTTCGTTATACGGCCCCCAAGATCGCAAAACTATAGGCATTGCATAACCAGATCAATAACCCCAAAGAACATATCACGGTCAAGCTCAGGCTGATCCAGCCCCAATCCCACAACAAGCAGCCTCTTTTCGTCCGGGTTCTTCGTCGCAATCATGCTCGCGATCTGGCAAGCATACAGCTGGCCAATAGTTTCCCGTTCGGATCCGCGAGCTCCAAGGACGGATGTCGCCGTTAAATTAGAGAGCGGAAGTAATCCATCCTCGTTCGGGTCGGGAAGTGTATG
Organism: Emmonsiellopsis sp. PD_33; assembly: GCA_032988165.1. Classification (NCBI taxonomy): domain Eukaryota; kingdom Fungi; phylum Ascomycota; class Eurotiomycetes; order Onygenales; family Ajellomycetaceae; genus Emmonsiellopsis; species Emmonsiellopsis sp. PD_33. The sequence continues at coordinate 105,213 of JANTQF010000078.1, forward strand.
GTAGCCGTCAGTGCCAGGGTTCGTGTTTTCTAGAGGAACGTGCAACTGAGAGGTGTCAGTCCTGTAGAGTGGATGAGAAGGGGGTTGCGGAATCCCATACCCATTGAGCTAGCCCGCCCTTTTGGGACACGGTCACCATTATTTTGTCGGAAAATGAGACAGCCATCACGTCCGTTAATATGCCTCCTAATACTCCGGCAGCTTGCTTCGTGGAGGCGGGGAATGGAAGGTCGGTTTGCGCTGGCAGCGGGCCCATGCTCTGCATCATCTCCTCGAGCTGCGCATTTGGGGGGACTGAAATGGCGGACATTGTGTTGTATATAATGCGATTAATGGAGTAGATTGAGCTCCGAATATCCTGACGTGCTCTTGATTCCTGAGTTGTTGTTCTTGTCGCCGCTATGGCCAAGTCAACCCTGGATGTCGTGGTGGAGTAAATATTAGCTCGGTTCTCACCGCCTTTGGGCAGAATAATCTCCCGATAATTTTCTTTGCGGCATCAAGACCGGAGAATACATGAAGAATCAAGCCGCCAGACCTTTGCCCTGCTGGTCTTTCCAGTCCTTCCAAAATGCCGAAATTTGTTCCCCGACAGCGGAAACATAAAAACAAGCAAAAAGAAAATCAAGGCGTCTCTAATGTGGACTCCAATGTCACAGAAATTGCGCCGGTCTCCAAGTCGGAGAAGGAGGAGAAGCGGCGCAAATTGAAAGAAGAGCTGAGAGCACAGCAACCAAACGTCTCTGGTAAAAAGCAAAAGAGGCTTGATAAGTATATTGTACGTGCGCTCAGTCTCCGTTTTTATTTGGTTATAACTACTAACTTGCCTACAGGAAAACAAACTCAAGAAGGACGAAAACCTAGCCCTCGTCAAGAAGCTCGCCGCCGCAAAGGTAGATACGAGCCAGCTTCGGAGCGCTCGACATTTAGGGCAGCCTAAGAATAAAATACCACGACCCTCCTTTGCGGATGAAGATGGTTCTATCGAACAAGCACAATCCACAGTTGACGAACGGGAAGAGCTCCGCTCCGCCAAACCTGCGAAGGCCACCGTCCCGAACAGTACGACCGGTGTTTTCAAAAACAATTCCAGTACTGAGGTGCCGGTGATTGGAAGCGGCTTGAAACGTCCTTTAGAGGTCGGGGAGGATGGTTTCCCCGTCATAAAGAAACGAAAACGAGCTCCTAAGACCAAAGTTGTCGAAGAACCCGCCTGGGAAGGATTTGATAGTGACGGTGCTGCAGAGGATTTGAAATTCTTCAGTGGCAGTAATATAAGTGATTCTGAAGAGAGCGGTAGCGAAAGCGACATGGGATCCGCTCAAAGTGGTAGTGAGGACGAGAGCGAGGATGAGGATGAGGATGACAGTTCCTCAACATCCAGTGAGGAAGAATACGCTAGTCGGCCTAACATACAACCTCGAAATTCTGCGTTCAAAGCATGGGCTGTTCAACAAGTGAACGAAGCGGTCGGGTTTAAGCCTACGGAACATGCCCTTCCGACGGAATCCCTACCAAAGTCGGTCAAACCCCCAAAGCCACGTGTAGTCGAGGAGGAGCCTTTACCCCCTGAGTTGCAAATACCCAAAGGGGATCCAAATAGAAAGGTCTTTGCAGTTCAGGTAAACCGGCCACCACATATACAAGAGTCTCGTCTCGGTTTGCCAGTTGTTGGAGAGGAACAGAAGATTATGGAAGCTATCCATAACAATCCCTCTGTCGTTATCTGGGGGGCCACTGGAAGTGGTAAAACTACGCAGCTGCCACAGTTTCTCTTCGAAGCGGGCTATGGAAATCCCGAAAGCCCTAATCCAGGCATGATTGGTGTTACCCAGCCTCGACGAGTCGCAGCTGTCAGTATGGCCAAGCGAGTAGGGGATGAACTGGGAGAATACTCCGATCAGGTGTCGTATCAGATTCGATTCGATAGCACAGTTTCTAGCAAAACTGCCATCAAATTCATGACAGATGGTGTCTTGATTAGGGAAATAGCGCAGGATTTCTCGCTTTCGAAGTATTCTATCATCATTATTGATGAGGCCCACGAACGGAGCGTCAATACAGACATTCTCATCGGCATGGTCAGCAGAATAATCGATCTAAGGAAAACCATGAACGCAGAAAACCCCTCTGTAAAGCCCCTGAAACTGGTTATTATGTCTGCCACGTTACGTATCTCGGACTTTATTCAGAACGACAATCTCTTCCGACAAGGGCCTCCGCCGTTGGTCCAAGCTGAAGGGCGCCAATACCCCGTCACGGTTCACTTTGCGCGCCGCACGCACCGCGATTATGTCGAGGAAGCTTTCAGGAAAGTATCCAAAGGACATAGGAAATTACCCCCTGGGGCCTTTTTGGTCTTTCTCACAGGACAAGCCGAAATCAAGGATCTAGCCAAACGACTAAAGCAGAGCTTTAGGTCTACCCATGCCTCTGATACTTTCCAGGGCAAGGTCAAATTATCCGCAGCCGAAGCGCCCCTCGAAACTGAGGATATTGATCTTGGTGGAGCAAACCAAGAACCTCTAGGCGATGAAGATGATAGTGATTATGAAATTACGGGTCTCGATAATGATGAGAACGATGATGATGACTTTGACCACGAGGAAGGGGCTGTTGATTCGAAAACAAAAGTCCATGTCCTACCCCTATACTCCCAACTTCCTACGAAAGAACAGCTCAAGGTTTTTGAGCCAGTGCCAGAAGATTCTCGGCTGATCGTCTTGGCCACCAATGTCGCAGAGACTAGTTTGACGATTCCCGGCATCAGATATGTGTTTGATTGCGGCCGATCTAAGGAGAAGCAGTACGACATCTCGACTGGCGTCCAGAGTTTTCAAATTGGATGGATAAGTAAGGCTAGTGCAAGTCAGCGTGCCGGTCGTGCTGGAAGAACAGGCCCTGGCCACTGCTATAGATTGTACTCTTCTGCGGTATACGAAGGTGAATTCCAAGAATACACCGACCCAGAAATATCCCGGACGCCAATTGAAGGAGTCGTTTTGCAAATGAAGAGCATGGGACTTCATCATGTTATCAACTTTCCCTTCCCTACACCGCCCAATCGAAGTGGCCTAGCCAAAGCGGAAAAGCTGCTACAGAATCTTGGAGCTCTCTCCTCCGATGGCCAAGTCACCGAAACCGGCCGACATCTCAGCCTATACCCCCTCTCCCCCAGATTCGGCAAAATGCTCCAAATCGGCCACCAACACGGCTGCATGCCATTCGTCGTATCAATGGTTTCCGCCCTCGCCGTCTCCGACCTCTTCATCCAAGAAAACCAGCTGGATCTCAACCCTGTCCAAAAAGGCAACGACAACGACAGCGATGACGACGAAGATGATAGGAAGAAAATATACACAAACGCCGACAGACTCGAAGACACAGCGCGCGAAATGCGACGAAAGGACTACAACCGCTCGCGCCGCATCTTCAGCAAATACGACGACAAATCAGACGCCCTAAAATCCCTCGCGGCCGTCTGCGCCTACGCCTACGCACCCGACGGCGACAGCTTCTCCAGCCAAATGTTCCTCCGCCCCAACGCAATGAAAGAAGCCTCCCAGCTCCGCAGACAACTCTACGAGATCGTCCGCGCCAACAACCCGGGCATCACACAGCCATTCGAACACCGCCTCCCCGAACCCTCCGACAAACAACTACGAGCCCTCAAGCAAATCGCCGCAGCAGGCTTCATCGACCAAGTCGCCATCCGCGCCGACATGGCCCCCGTCCCACCAGAAATGCCGCGCAAACCACGCCGCGCAATCGACGTCCCCTACCTAACCCTCTTCTCCTCGCGCGACGGCCACGCGCGCGAACTCGACGAGAAAGCCGTATACATCCACCCCACCTCCGTCCTCGCGCAGCTCTCGCCAAACGAACTGCCCCAATATCTCATCTACTCACACCTCCAACAGGCAGTGGCAGCGCACGTTACCGATAAGGCGGCCAAGGTACGTATGTTCCCGCTTACGGCTGTGAGTGGGCTGCAGTTGTCTGCGTTGGGTCATGGGACGCCGTTGGTGGAGTATGGGAAACCAATTGGGAAGATTGAGACGGTTGCTGGCGCGCCGGATAAGCGGGTTTGTTGGGTTATACCGTCATTGGTGGGGGATAAGGGGGGCACGGGGTGGCCGTTGCCGGCGAAGAAGGTGTTGCAGAAGAAGGATAAGAGGGGGGGTTGGGTTATTGAGAAGTTTGTTAAGTAGGTCTGGTATGGTGTGTGTGCATACATCTTTTGTCCTCTATTTGGCGTTGTGGTTGGGAAATAGCATGCTTGGATTGGATTGTAGTTAGAATCGTTTGTTGTTTCTATAATATATGAAGGAAAGGAGGGAACATATATGAGAACTTTGCATTTTATTCACGTGTATGCCTTTTTGTGTCCGTTGGGTATGGTCGCTCGTGGAATTACCTAGAGGGAGGCCACCCAAATTATACAAAGCTGTGGAGATATGAGAAAATGGGCACTCCCAGGCTATATGTTATTTCAATTTGCAGCCCAAGCACAATAGACAGATAATCCCCTTTCCTTGTCTAGATGCCATGAAGGGAAAATACACAAGCGCCCCTTCCTCCCCCTTCTCTCCGCCCTGGATAAATCCACCGCGTTCATATGACTCGAGCTGGAAATATCATCTCCATAGACAGTGGGGGATAGCACAGCATTGTAGTCCTCGCCATCCAGCAGTCCCAACACAGCGCTTGAATCGATATTGCTCAACCCGGCCTAGTCGAAACCTTCCACGGAAGAGATTGCAGCCCTACTGCCCGCTTGTGCGGATGGCGAGTTCGCTGGTCCGGCATAGGCTGACTCGTCATCCATCATCGCCCGAAGCATTTTGCAATGGGATCCGTCGAGCGGGAAAATGGTGTGCAGTCCGATCATCGTAATCAATCCGGGTGGAAGGTAATCGTGGCAACATGCGGAAGAAGCGTGGCGATGCAGTGTAAGATAAAAATACGTTTGTTTTCAGGGCTGTCTTGTCGAACATCGAGGGGAGAACTGGTTAGTTAATCCCTCCTCGACCGCCCACGATAATCATCCCGATCACGATATCGGTCACGGTCTCCATCCCTCTTCCGCTCCCGCTCCCTATCACCATCCCTCTCCCTATACCTCTCCCGCTCCCGCTCCCTCTCCCTCCCTCCATCCCTACCATCCTCCCTCTCACCACCACGATACTTATCCCCCCACCCCCACCCCCTCGAACCCGCACCCGCACCCGAACCACCCCTCCAATCCCCTCCCTCCTCCCCCTCCCCCCGAATCCCCAACGCCCTCCTCAACCTCTCACTCTCCTGAATCTTCGCCTCAGCAAGCTCATGCACCTGATAACTCTTAAACTGCCTCCTCCCCTTCCCCACCCCATCCACCCCACCCTTCCCCACCCCGCCCCCATCACCCCCCGCCAACTCCTCCTCCAACTCCCTAACCAACCGCTTCCTCATAACCTCAATCCTCTCCTCAATCTCCTCCTCGGATAAAATCACCCTTTCCCCCTTCTCGTCCTTGCCCTCAGCCCCCCCCTCCTCACCCATTTCCTCCAACCTCTCCCTCTCCTCCAAAAGCCTCACCTCAATCGCCCTTCGCCGATCATGTTCCAGAATCTTCCGATCGGGTTTCCGCTGCTTGAATTCATTTAGAGGCTGGGCGTTCGCACCCGCACCCGCACCCGCACCAGCGCCACCTGCAGGGTACGGCCCGTTATCGCGAGGTTTGAGGTGCGAGAGGTTGCGCTGGACGTAGCCGGAGGTGCCGCTGCCGCGCGGGGTGGAGAGGCCGACGTTTGAGGACATGGTGGGTTTGTCGTTTTTTGTATGTGATGGTGGGTGTAAGGTGAGAGGAGGGATTAGTCCCAGCCCAGTCGCGCGGCGAGTGGGATTTTGGTTTTGGTTTTGGCTTGGTCAAGCTGGTCGTGGTTTGGGTTTGGGCCTAGTTCGATCCCGCTCGTGCTTCTCGTGGTGGTGACGGTGGTGGTAATTCGATAGCCAGCGAGTGTAAAGTTTGGCCTTGTTTCTTTTCCGTGTGGTGTCCTTGCGGTTGTTGCGTTGCAGGCAAATGGATGGATGGATGGCGGGTTGGATTTGGGATTGATTAAGGAAGGTTGGTGGTTGAGTATTGATGCCAAGAGATCTTCGCCTTATCGCCACGTGATTGTGCTTATCTAGGACGGGGGTACTCCAAACCGCGAGGCGGGAAAGGGGCGAAAGTTTGTTGGAGGAATGATATTTATTGATATTAGCGTTGAGGAACGGGTATCATTATCCTCTCTACTATTACTTAGAGGGTATATGAAAATAAAAACGGTTGATAATATCCGTAATACATAACCTTAGAAGAGAAATATAGTCAGAAGATATATAAATACAAGCATCGATAAAACTGTATCATCCAAAAAAAAAAGCCAACAAGAAAAAACCAAATCCTTTACATAGATATTTATGACCAAAAAGACAATCAAGAAAGCTTCAACGCGTAAAATGCCACAAATGCGTGCATAGGTTCTCGCCATATAGACACCCACCCCATCCTATCCCATCCTAGCCTTTACACCATCCCCTTTTAACCCCCCTCCCCTCATTTATTTAGCTACTTATTTACTTATCCCCATCCAAAAACATCCCCAACACTAATAGTACTCCACCTCACCCCGCCCACGGCGACAAGCATAACCACCAAATCCACAACCCCCAACGCCGCCGCCCCCATCATAAACCGCGGATTAAAGATGCGATATAGCATCAAATGTCTGCGTAACCACCCAGCCCACATCGTCGTAGCTAGGTTGATCGTGGCATAGTATAACACATGCGTAGCGGCGGCCTGTGTCACGTCTGAAAGGAGGCGGGTCATGGAGTTCTTCGAGGTCTTGGGGAGGCCTTGGCTTGGTGGTGGTGTTGTTGTTGTTGGGGTCGTTGGATGCCGCGAGTCGATTGGCCGTTTCCAGAGCACGGTGAGTGGTACGGCGATAGCGGCGAGGATCTGTGGGCCAAATGTATTCATGGCGACCAGCAATGGTGCCCAGGGGTACTTGACCGTCGACATGGGGATGAACACGCTTTCCCACTGTATGCTCGACAGCGTCGCCTGATGGCCTGTCGTGAAGTAATGGAAAGAGCCCAGCAATCCCAAGACGACGGGCCCGATGGATGAGTTACTTGTTGTGAGTGCGTTGGTGTCTAGGATCTCGAGTAAAGAGAGGATTTGCCAGGTGAGCAGCGCGATGGCGCCGCCGCCCATGGGCTTTTGGAGGAGGATGATGGCGAGGGCGAAGTTTATGAGAAGCAGGGTGTAGCGGGTGCCGTAGATATTAGCGTACCCGAGGATTGTTACTACTGTTCTCTGCGGCTGGGTGGTGGCCGTAGTGGTGCTGGATGGGGAGGTCATGCCGATGCTAATGCAAGGCTTCGCCCAGCCAAACGTCGTCGTCCCCGCAGCGAAGGCAATGGCAAGCACGACCTGCGCAAGCACAACACGGATGGATTTTAGGCTTATCTTCTTCGTGAGCGAAGGGAACCAATCACCGTCGTCTGCGGCGTCGAGCGTCCAAAACGTCGCGACGATGAAGAGTCCTGCGCGGAATGCGATGCCGATCCAGAAGACCGCTGAGCCTTCGTAGGACTTTGTGCCGCGGTAGTAGGACCTGATGACGGAGGGGAGCACGATGGCGACGAGGAATGGGATGAGTAGTTGCCAGGGGGCGGAGGTTGACGAAGTTGCGGAGGCGTAGTAGGTGGAGCGGCAGAAGGGCATTTGTTCTTCACGGCAGAGGCGGGAGAAGGATGCCAGTCTTCCTAGGATAATAAACAAGATGGAGTGGTAGAGGCCTAGTACTCGATCTTCTGTGTGTTTCTGGCGCAGGGAAGATAGGGCAGCTACGACGCCAAACGTCGTGAGGAAGAATAACAAAATATCATCCTCCCATATAGTATAGGAGTTGGACGCAAATCCTACGGACTGGGATACGGTAAATATAACCGCAAGCCACGACCAAAGGGAGTTCGGCAGAGGTGAGGTAAACCGTTTCGGTACCCAGAGTACAGTTGACGCAACGGATAAAATGCTACCGATCGCCATACCAAGTACTAGCCCTTCGATACGTGGGAGCTGGACGATTTTGAGACTCGTTAACACGATTCCCCCGATTACACCAAGCCCGAAGCCAGTACCAATGCGCTGGAGTGTCGGGAACGAGAGATCCGCGCGATCTCCACGGACTCCTCTAGCATAGAATGCCAACAGCACGATGCCAGCGAAAAGTATCAATATCCCCTGAATCATGCTAGCCACGTCGAACCTCGCCCACAACGCTCGACAGACAGTTAGTGTGTCTCTCTGATACTCGCGATAAGAATCATATACATCCTGTAAAATGGACCGCTCCGAATGGCCACCATTGTTCGACAGCGACGCCCACTTCTGTTCCGCCCTTGACCAAAGCCCCAAAGGCCCAGACGTCTGACTCTCATCCACACCCCTCGCAATAGCATACTCATGTTGATACCGCTTAATCTGCGCAGACGCCAGTCGATTAACACGAGCTAAATTCTTCAGATCCTGACCTCCATGGCCCGAAAACGCCTCCTCGATCGGTGAGCCAAGGTTATTAAACGGGATCGGCATTCCTAAAAGCAGCGCCAAAGTGGGGACAAGATCGATCTGCGGAATAGGCCGATCTTTGGCCGTTCGCGGCGGTTCGAGGAGCATGTCATTCGTGCGACCAAAAATTCCCTTCTTCGAGTACATCCATAGCGCAGCCTCGACCTCATCGTCCGATTCGCCACCGTGGTCGCCCTTGGAATCCATTCCGTGGTCACCCATCACGACCAGAAGAGTGTCATCGTCAATTGCTTTGATTATGTCGCGAATGACTTGATCCATCTGCTTCAACTTGGCGGCCATGGCTGCATGATCTGGTCCGTAGCGGTGGCCTGCATGATCAACGCCCAGGTAATGGCCAAAGATAACGTCCCATTTCGTGGAGTTGTCTGCATGCAGGAGCGGGAAGAGATGTTCATTTACGCCGTTGTCAACAGTGTGTAGATCCCAGACGTTGAAGGAGTCGTATGGTCGGGTTAGGCTTTCTTCGAAGAGGCCAGGGAATAGCGCGTGCCAGGTATCGTCCCCTAAATGAACGATCCGTTTTCCTGCGCTATGTAGCTGTGCAATCAGATTATCTTCATCGATCGCAGTGCCCGCAAAGTTTGAACCGGCATCGATAAAAGTCGGCAACGTTCCCGTGGTTAAACCCTTGAGCCTCTGTAATGTTGAAGTCGGCGGGTCAGCGATAAAGGGGAGAAGAAAAGCGTTGTCTGGCGACTTAAAAGCGGTCTCGTAGAGAACGGGGAAGTTCTGGTGGAAAAGATGTGGCGTCTGTCCCTCAACCGTTGGGCGAAAGGGGACAGTAAAATCGTAACGAAGAGCATCTATCACGATGACAATAGCTTTATCGAACGTCTTTGGATGCCAGCATCCGCGATCTGGGGTCTGGGAAACAGTGTCCGCAACCGCCCCGTCGAATGGTAGCACTGTACATTCAGATTTGTTGTCAAGCACCAGCCGTGTTAGTAGGAACCCTTTTGTGAAGAAGAATATGCCAACTACATGAATAAATCTGGATACAGAAGTATTAAATCATTAGCAAACCATCATCTCGAGCCCAAATCCCATCCTTCATGACAAAACGTGTACTTCTACCCTTGCCCCCCGATAGGCCGATGGAAAAAGAGTAACTCACAAAAACCACGCCAACACCCCCACCACCCCTCCATGCGCCACTTTAAATTCCCACTCCTTTAGTTTATTCCTCTGCACATCCCTCTCCTTGGCAGCTTTTAGTAGCTCCTCCTCACTCGCCGCGCCCCCTGCAGCGGCACCAGCACGCCTCGCAAGTGAAGCATGTTTCGCTCTCTGCGCCGCCGCCTTCTGTGCCTCTTCCTCCTCAGCAAGCGCCTCCGCACTCGCCCATTGAGCCTTTATATCGCGGAATTCGGCAGCCTGCGATCTCGTCTTGGGTTGGGGATGTGGCTGTGATGGGGGTTTTGAAGATGGCATTATGTTGAGGGTATTTTGGCGAGCCCGAAAGAGTGGATATGTAGGGATGTAGGCGAGGATTTGTCAATTCCCGCGGGAACGCAGCGGGCTGGGCTTTGGGTTGGGTTGGATTTGCGTTCACGGTTTTACCGGAAGGGGTTGCCCCGTCTGATTTTCGAAGGAGTGTGTGAGTATGTATGGAGGCTAGATTATCAGGCCATCCGAAAAAGGCTTTCCCCCCTAACTGAGCTCGTTATGTATATTCGAACAGTTCAGCAGAAATATGGGTATGAAGTGCACTGCGTCAATTGCCACACCCATTCGATTCGGAAGGAACCCGACAGCCAGTGGAGGTTCGAGTGGAAGTTATGCTGTCTTTTTTCCCTCATTCACGGGTGGGATACATCGGGCGGAGAACGGTAGTTGTGGACGATGACCATGACTAGCTAGGCGCAGGGAGCGACATTGATGATAGGTGTTCCTTTTGGTATATACGGTTAAGAGGTCAGGTAGCAGCGTATGCAAGGACGAGTTGGCAGGGTGTTTTCCGTCTGTCGAAGGGCATTCAATGGGTTAGTGGAAGAGCTAAGCTTGGAGGTTGAAGCTTTTTTTTTGTTAAGGAGTTGGATTGGAGCTGGAGCTTTTGCCTCACCAGAAATGTAGCGGGAAGGAAAGTTGCCAATCAACTATTGACAAGAGGTATTATTGGGTGGTATAATAGAGCTCCGGGGCAGCAATTGAGGCGAGAAGGCCGATTATCCCGAGCTCTGGACGGTGGAGGACTGAATTTGGAGGTTTGGAGGGGAGGTTTGGCTGAGCGCGAGCCTTGACTTTATTGGTGGAGTGGCCGGATCACGTGGTGCACAGTACACCGTGCAAGTGGACCCTGTCCCAATCGGGAATCTGGGCATATTTTGTGCAATATTATTGGCTGGGCGAACCGTGCACCTCGCCAGACTATCTGTTTACAGACTAGGGTATGTGCATAATTGCGGGAAGTGCACGTGATGTCCTTGTTATGGACTAGCGTTGTGCATAAAGTGGACATTATCCCTGTGCTGGAGAAAGAGAGCAAGAAGGGAAAAAGTAACTGGCAGTCTGCAATTGAAAAATATGGTGAGATGTGAGAATTGTAACCAACTATCTACCTAGATGGCGGGTACCAGATTGCCTGCCAATAATTTCGCTTTAGAGCTGTCTGTGTTGTCGAATACAAAACATTATCCCAAGATACAGAATAGCTAGACAGCTTGACAAGGACGAACAAAAAGGAAAAAGAAAAATGAGGAGGGCAAAAAAGACAAACATCATTTCCAAAAGATCCCTAGGAACGTTGCAGGGCATGATGGAATCGCTGACGAGGTCTGCCGAAAATATATAAAAAAAAAGTAATCAAATAAGTGAAGGCAACATGCCATGGCAAATTCCAGAAATTAGGTATTCTATGTTGCCCTGTCTTGGGGTTTAAGTCCTCCCTGTAATACCTCCGCGGTACTTCCTGATTTCCCTCCACATGCGGCTGTACCGGTTTATTACTTTTCTGGCAGAGAATGAAGAGGGTTCGGGTCGACCAAACCACAGAAAAATAGAGCCATCGGCAATATGCAAGAATTGAATAAGTTTGAATGTATGCGGTGCGGTATTTGGTGCGGGTGTTGGCCAGGGTGTTGAGTAGGACTAATATAAATTATATTATTCCGCCCAGTCGTAAGGATGGTTGGTGTGAGTATATGTAGATAGTGGAAAGCGTGGAAGAATTCGATTATTGAGTCGTACTATGTGGTTTACGACCACCTCTTCGCATCGGGGTTCTCTTTTAAGCCTCCCATACGGTCCAGGTCGAGCGACTGGAACCGATCTGATCCATTGGATTGATATGGAGGGAGATCCTCGTCATAAGGCTCTAGCCCGATGCCACCCTTGTCACTGATCCGGACAACGACGACTCTTCCGGACTGGCGTTTTCCAGCCGCATCCTCCTCTTCAGGGAAGGTAATGCGAATTTCGGGGACCGGGCTCTGGGGTGGGCTAACAGAATTGTCGACCAGGTTTCTCTTCTCATCGATGACATATACAGAGTCGGACTTGCCGGCCGTGATGGTGAGTCGTCGGTGGTTTGAGGTGCGTCGGTCGTTGTACAGAGGAAGCTCAGATTGCTGGCGGGCTTGCCGCCTACGGCGGATCAAGAGATAGGCCCCGATAAGCGCCAGAGTGAACAGGATCAGAACCAAAAGGGAGATCAAAAGATTGATAGTGGTGGGGGTGAGACCACCATCATCGCTGCTGCTGCGAGCGACTAATGTCTGGAGGGTATCCATGGTGTGGGTTGGGTTCAAGGGAGTGTTGGTTATGGGTATATTTGGTCGTAAAGATCGAGTATGTGGATCGGGCTGCGTGGTGCAGCAATATCAAAAAGGAGTGACGGTAAGGACCATATGGTCGAGAATAGGTTTAAGGAGAGGAATTAACACGGCATCCCGAGGCGGATACACGCGAGGTAGCAGGCGGGTTGGGAGTGGTCGTTCAAAGAGCGTAAACAGGCGTTTGGTGTTTTGGAGGGATAAAGCACGGCAACAGCAACACAACAGGCAGGGGAAGAATGAATGAACAGCACGGTGCACAGCTGAAAGAATGAAGCCGGCACCTGCAAGAAAGAACGGTAGACTGGGGAGGGAGTGGATGGAGGATGGCGATGGCGATGGAGGGAGGAGGAGGAAGAGGGAGCGAGGAGCAGAGAAAGAGAGAAAAGAGGAGACGACAGACCGGGAAAAGGAGCGAGCGAGGCGCAATCTGGCTGGCCCGTCGCCGCCCAATGGCCGCCCTCCACATTGGTATGGCTGTATGCGCCGTACGCGGACAGTACGCTGACAGTACGCCGTCGCCGCCAAAACAGCGCAGGTGATTACCGCCCGCTGGTATTGGCCATACGCCCGACACCGACACGCCGCAGCCACCGGCCAATCAGCGACGAGCCTCAGGACGGACGGGGCTGGTCTCGGCAGCCCTAGCCCAACACGGCCTAGCGCCAGCCGCTTTCTGGGCCAAGCAGGCCGCAATCTCCGGTGGGCCCTCTGGTTGGTGGGGAGTCCAGCCAATCAGCACGCCCCGGTTCCTGCCCAGACTCCCTGGCGCTGCGATTATTAATCAGCCCTCCATTCCTGATTCCTACTTCCTCTGTCAAAAGATTCATCAAGTTCTACATGTCGGGTTGTTTCGAGTTGCAGGACGCACTTTTGGTTCAGTTGCTATATCTGTCGAGGAATGCATCACCAAGAAACATCAGCAACACATCCTGTGCCGGATGCAGGCATTTGTCTTGCTTCCCTCTGGACCCTGGTAACTATATCTGAACGTCATATCATTAAGACCAGCGGTAGATACTCGGGAACACTCCCTGAAAGCTTGTTTTCTCCCTCTCCCAGCAATTGGGCCTGTCATATGAAACTAGGTTGCCGTGACCAAAGCTTCATGTGGAACAGCATTTCTACTGTGAGCTGTGCCGTCATAGCTCTGGCCTTGTCTGACTTATTCCTGCAAATATCTATTGAGACTTGTTTAATAGTAGGGAGGAAGACGGTTGCATCTGTCATTTGATCGAATGATCTGCGCCAGCTCGCATTGTATCATGCATCACAAGAAAGAAGGTTCTTTGCAGCGCATACCACTGTCATACACTGGATGCAGGGACATTAACTCTCCATTATTATGATATACGTATCATTTTAATATCCGATTCTCTCCGTTATGGAGTATCTAACTTTTGCAGGGCGAGTTCTGAGTACTTAAACCATCCTAACCTATCCAATTAACTCTATGAAGTGCTTTTTTGGGTTCGAGGACCTGCAGCAGGGGAGTCCGTAAGAATCCCCCCATACATGGATTCTAGCGTACATCGCAAAACATCCACCGCGAGATGTAGAGGGGTAACGCACATCTGTTACTCATTTTGGTTAATTTCGGCAGCTAGATATATAAAAAGGAGCCTCCCCTCTATCCATACCCTACTACCTTTTTGGCCGCTCTTTTCGCAACTGAAGCAGTCTAGGAACGAATCTCAGGACGATATGGTTTTACCAGGACCACAAAACCGAGATAGTGACGTTCCGTATCTGCTCCATCGGATAACCATGGTTGGAATTCCCATTTGAGTTTTTGCCCCGGGATGGGTCGAACCGAAACCTTCCAAGAAACGCTGGAGGTTATATCAACTGCTGCATATCAATCCCAACAGGTGTCGAGCCCTCGTATTCGTCTTCAAACCAGATGTGACCTAATATTGTCAGGCTGGGCTGGCCTGAAGACCTTACTATATAAGCGCTCGTGCGCAAAGAAGGAGGTACATCACCGGCTACCAAGCCCCAGACTCAACCATCGTCAACCTCATCGTCCCAAGGATACTTACTGATCGCACCATGGCCGATTACATATTTTTACAACCGACCACTGATTTTTTGGAAAAAGCCGTTAGATAGACCTGGTTCACCACCATGACACTGCACTTTGCTGCCAACCAGTGCGAGTTCCTGCTTCAGGAGCTGTGTTCTGACTCTGGGTTTCTCACAGGAGATATTACTTAGGGCACCCCTATTCATCAAGCACCAGTGGCATATATCTCCAGTCCGTCAGCCTGGGCTCGTCTTTCTCTCAGCGGTACTATTTTTACCCTATAACAAGGATTGGCTACAGTGAACACTGCTCACAGCTCTTGATAATGCTATCCTTCTCTTTCATCCCACTTCTCTCTGTGGATACGGATATGGATATGGTTATATCTAACCTTCCCACCTCTGTGAGGGGCTTTTGCGAGTAAGATCTCACCATCATACTCTCCCAGCCACCTATCAGCAGGGGAAATATGATATTTCTCTTCTCTATAAGCGGGCTTACCGGGGGGGCCATCCTCACCTGCTCACATGTATCCAATCAGTATTCTATGATATGTGATCTTTTGTTCAATTACATCTCTTTATTTTTAATAAAGGCCCCCTCCTTATCTGCTCTTCTTCAGCATTTCCTCCCACCCGATTCCTTCCTCCCACTACATTCTCACATCTCTTTCTTAACGCCAGGCTCCACAGGCTTGTTTAGTCCTCGCCCCTTCAGGACCTTACACTTCTTCCACCAAATACATATCAATTATATCAATCTTGATATGTTATTCTTCCCTTTTATGATCAACGGACAAAGTCTCTTCCACCACCACCCTCTCCTCCACCAACAAACACCCTCCTGAGGACCCTACGCACTCAATACACCAAACATATCAAGCGCCATGGCCCCAACCGCACCCTGTTCCTCATGAGCATGTGGATCATGTTACCCGCTCATCACTATCGTCTCAATCCGCCACCGCAGACTGCTCCCCATGACCCCACATCATGCACGCCCACCGCACCAGCAGCTCCTCCCACACCCTACCGCGCGCAAGACCTCTGGAACTTCTCCAGCTCCCCTCTATATTGTATAAAGGGCAGGTAGATGTAGCTGGGGCCATCTACCCACCATACACAGCCACCAGCCATTAGCGGCGAGTTGCTCCTCCATATTAGGTACAGCTTCTACGGCGCCTTCTACTGGCTAGCTAGCTTGGGTGTAGAGTGCATCTGGTCAAATATCCAGACAGATGGCCTTAGTGTGTGTTGATTTAGATGGTAGTGGGGTTGGTGATGGCTTTATAGGATGCAGTGGTGATTAGATACTGGGAGGTTGAGTGGGATGTAGGGGAGGAGATAGGAGGGGGGTAAGAGAGTCAGGGAAGGGAGAGGAGGAGGGGTGAAGAGTATTCGACGTGATCATGGGGGGTGATGGGAATATTTTACTTTGGAGAACTTAATTTATATAGAAACGTTTATATTTCCTTTTCTTTAACTATATGTATACCTAGGTATATTAGGGGTTTTCCAACTTCAGGGGTTTAATTTCTTAATAATAAAACTACTTCCCTCATTTTCCTATCTCAGGATATTAGTAATTCCGGAGAAGGGTTTATATCTCTTCTATATTATATTCCGTCGATTAATCTCTTAGTATTAATAAAGTACTTCCAGTATAGTAGTATAAAAGACACAGGGTAGAGAAAACCCCAGGCACACCTGGATGAAGGGAATAAAATAAGAGGTAGTAGTATTTACTAACATGGAATTACCAGCAAAAGAATGAGGCCGGAAAACACTGTATTTAGCAGGAGGTGCCTGTAGAGAGGTAGGTAGGCTAAATTTAGAGCTCCCTGATATGTTCTAGAGTGGTTATGGAAGATTATCTTTAAACAGTATCTTCATATGTGAATGGCTAGGGGAGGTAGGGAGATAAGTAGGTAGGTAGGTAGATACAATATTAGAGGAGAGAGAGGGGAAGAGGGGAACAATGGGCTTGGTAAATGGTTTCAACCATAAAATGAATAACAGGCTGTTAAATAGTTAGTGAACTAGTTAGTAGTATCAGCGGTGTCAACATGTAGCATATACAATGCAGGATATCTGCTAACCACCCCTCTCAGTGTGCCCAGTGTGGCAGTTAACTAACCTGGCCCAACAGTATGAAACCAGGACCCGGAAGCATGGAACAGTTGGCAACGGAACCATCTGGCTGGCCTATGTTGGGGGTATACTTGAAGGAACTTCCCCAATATTAGCTCGTGCAAACTCTGGGCCCGTACATAGTATGCATTCGGCATCATCTATTCAAGTGTTGGCGAAGGGACGTCACCAGGGCAATAGCCTTCCAGGTGCTGGCGCTGTTGGGAGGGCAAACACGCGAATGGGGGTTACATATACTAGTAACTATGTAGCTGCACGACAATGGAGGTTTGTTGTGGGCAGTGTGCATCTTAACAAAGGGATAGGTGTGTTAGTTAATAGTTAATAGTTGCTCGTAGTTGGTCCGCAAACGAGGGATGTTGTTGAAGGAATTAGAGGGGTTAGTAAATGGTGTACAGGGCTGGTACCTCTGGATGCCGCCGAAATAGTATGAGCCGGGAGGTATCCTGGCGGTACCCCCAGCTAGCCGCCGCCACTAGCCCAGCACGGACTAGCGCAGATCGCCAGCAGAGGCCGCCTTAAAACGATCGGCGCTAGTGGAGCTGGCCTCGGTACCGTATTATTACGCCGCTATGCCGCTCTAGGACTAGTGACTGGCAGCAAACACGCAGCAACAGCAGCTGATTGGGTGCCACACAATACAGCAATACAGCAATACGGCAGAGGTACGGGCAGGCTGGGAACATCCAAGATTTCTCTCTTTCTTTGCACTCGAGAACAGGCTGGATAGACGAGGACGGACGAGGACGGGGTGCCTGGGTCACGGCTGTCAGTGTCAGGCCAGAGTGCTACCAGGCAGGGTAACAAACTACGTGTCGTTAGTTGGAGTTGGCTGTGTGTGTACATCGTGCCCGCCCAGCCAGTCCCACGTTGGACTGGCTGTGGAATATTGGATGGTGGGTTGGCGAGTATTGCGTTGACTATTGCGGGATTGCGGATTTCTCATTCCAATCTGGCCTGTCTTTGTTTGGTTTCCGAATTCCCAGCGGACAAACTCTGATAGTTGTTTTATCATCTGCTGCGTCCAGAGTGTCGAGAGAAGACACGGCCCACTCGAGTTGGGTTGGGACTTGGGGCTATTCATAGTGACAGGACTCCATCCGCCCCAGGCCCAGGGGCGGCCGCTGGGTTAGTTTGTTGGCCTCACTAGTCTGGGCCTTAGTCATTTTCTGGGCGGGTGAAAAGACGGCGGCATCAGAGGTAGCTCAATAAATAAATAATCATTGTTCAACTGCTGTCGTGGTGGAAGGGAAATAAATTCATTGATTAGTCCATCAGCCCACGGCCGCCCAAAGAAGACGCAGGCGGCTCTGCGCCCAAGCCAAAGCCAACCTCACCTCTCGACTCCTGCCTGTTCAGCCTCTTCTCTCGCCAACCTCAACCTCATCCTCAACCTCCATCCTCCAACCTCCAACCTCAACCCCAACTCCCACCCTCTCCCGCTGTGCTCTCTCTGTCTCCCTAGCTGTCTGTCTGTCTGTCTGTCCCGCTGTTGGCAAATCAGGCACCGCCAGGACATGCTGCTCGGCCTGTTCGCTGTGTGAGTCTTTGTACGCCCCCGTCCCCGACGCCGTACCACTCTTTGCTGCCCTCTGCCCACCTGGCCTGCCTCCCCAGTCTTCGTCATCCCAACTCCCACCGCCCACTGGCCACTCACAATCCAAAAGATCCGCTGCCCTGGCCTGCAATCTCTGACTAACTGCTGGCCGCGTCCACAGAGCGCTGATTTCCTCGCACAAGGCCCTGCAGTGCCATCATGCTTCCGTCTGTGTGACATCTTGATGCGTTTCCCGCTTCTCTTTGTCTCCCTTCGATAGCCTTTCCGCCTGTGTCGCTCTCGTCCTGATCGCTCGCTTGCCCTCCCGTCCTCGCTGGTTATTACCCACTAGTCGCCGGCCCTCTCCTCTCCTCGCCCTTCCTCCATTCCCATCCCCACCGGTATTGAGCAACCTAATCCCGGCCCAGTCTGTACAATCAATCTCTCAATCTCTGGCCCCTCCCCCCTCCCTTCTCTGTCTCTCGTCGAGCTGGCCCTTGCCCATCCTGTCTCCCTTCCCTCCGTCAAAGCCCGACGGCCTCGTTCGACTGGCCCGCGTGTCCTGCTCCTCTGCTCTCAATAAAGAGAATATCCAATGAGCTATACACCACCATATCAACGCTAGTCGCGCTTCCCCCGGCGCTGGTGAGAGCCACTGGGTGAGTTGACCTCGCTCAATCAGGCAATCCTTTTGCTCCCGGCTGCCTGCTGCGATTGCGCTGGCAAACGAAGACGGTGTTTTCCTTTTGTGTGTCCAATTGTCCGCTTTGCATCGGCCCCCCTCTGACGGGTCTCTCTGCACACAAGTCCCGTGCCCTTTCTTTAATCCCTGCTCCCGCAAATATCGCTCTCGTGGGCTTGCTTTCTCCCCCAAATCTCTCGTTACCTGTCATTAATTTCCCGTTTTCCCTCTCCCTCCTCGACCCGACGCGTTACCTTCGGTTTCTCCCCTCCCAACACTGTATATTGTGTACATGACCTGGTTCCGCCCGTCTTTAATTGACTAGGAGCCTCACTTTGAGCTCTTTCTCTATCTTCCAGTGGTAAGTTCCCCAGACAAACTTCTGCACATTCACTCTCGATATCTTCATTCACCTCAAGGCTAACTCAACTACGCCAGTCATATATTACTTTACCATTCCTCTTGATTTCTCTTTTAACTGCAAATACATCTTCTTTGTGATCATTTTACCGCTGCACTGTCTATTGTGTACCAACAGACCTCTTCTCAACTCTGCAAATAACCCTCGAGATACCCCAAGATACCTCCCGCTCAGGCATACTTGTCCCCCGACACATACCTCCATATTTGATATTTATTTCCTGCCTTGACGTTCCTTCCAATATGACTGGGTTAGCAGACGGCACCGTCGTGCATGGAGTAAGTTCCGCCCTCCCTCTGAGTGGTCCGGTTTACCATAGCCGCTGACGGTCTCAACTATCTAGGGCCGTGGCCAAGCTACCAACATCGGTTCATCGACCATGAACGGCAATGATCGCTCACATGTGCCCCAGGGCTCTAGCATCGGCAAACCCTTTGGCACCTCGAAGACGACGAGCTGGAACCCTAACATCTGGGGCAATACCAGCTTAGGAGGTGGATTCGGTGATGGAACTATGGATAGTGCTCGAGGACGAGGTATGTCCGTCCTAGTACTTGAAGATATTTCGACGAGCTAACTGTCACCACTACTAGAACAAAAGAATCGTGCCACTGCCGTCGCAATCGAAGGCAAAACTGGATCCGGCTCTCTACTCTCTACTTCGGAATCTGATGGCTGGACGGGGCGTACAACCTTACCGCCTTGGGACCGCTCCACTTCGACATCCCAACCCCTTGCCGTGACTCGCAGCACACTCGCGAATCATTCACCTGCACAAGGCCGCAATGGCCAGATGGGTATGCATGATAGCCCTAATGGGACCGCGTCACCGTACTTTTCCGTCTCTCGATCGTCGACTATCGGCCAGCCTTCTCACACTCCCACAAATAAGCCATTCATGGCCCAGTCTGACGCACTCCCACCCTCCACAAGTCAAGACAGCCCTGGTCTGGCAAGTTTCAATGGCTATAGGTCTGATGAGAATGCTCGTCGCCAGATGAACGGCACGGCATTGCGGGGCAATACTTTGGCTACACGGCTTCATGGTAAACCAGGACTTCCCCTAGGCGACTTGGATGCTTCGTTATCTGAAAGCACAATCAATTCCCTGAATCTTCACTCTTTCGCCCCGAATGGTACAGACCAAACAAATAGGGCAACTGACGCCTTGCCCTATGGTCATGCTTCCCATAACTCGGTGTCTATACTCCCACAGAGACCTACGCACTCTGCTCATCCCTCTTTCCATTCGGATTCTCATGGGAGCGAGCGCGGATATGGTAGCCCACAGAACGATCTTGCTGGTACCATGGGAAACCTTCATCTTCAGGATGATGGATACAATTTCCACCAACAAGCGGGATTGCAAAGACCCCCTTATCATCATCACGTCTCGTACGACGCGGCATTGGGCCGACTCAAGCCCTACGCCGGAGCAGATGATGGAGCTCCCACTTACACCTCCGACGAAGGATGTGACTATCCAGCCAATCACCATTTCACCGCCCCACGCTTGAACGATAGAGGCCCAGCTTCTCCAACCGCAAGTGACTACGCTCGCAGTGCCCATAGTCTCTATTCTGCGGGAGGGACTCCTGTATCCAATGGCCAGTTCCGAACTTCATCCGGGAGCCGCTTGCCTGGCCCAGTCCCCGACGGGGGACAGGCAGAAATTTTAGAACGCAAGCTACGCGGTCTCCAGCAAGAGCAAGACTACATCCAGTCTTCAGCCAACCCGCTACAGGCACGCCTGTCTCTGGCCCAGACCTATGGATTCCAATCCTACCCCGCGGTGGCCGCTAGGATGAACACTCTTGCGAATTATTATCAGGTTCCGACTTTCAACCCGCTGGGGGCTACTGCTGTTGTGCCCAGGGCGCCTCAGCGTGAGCACGATCCGGCCCAGGTCATACATAGTCCCCTGCTAGCCGAGTTCAGGTCCGCAAACAATAGAGGCAGCAAACGATACGAGCTTAAGGTGAGCATTCGCAAAAGCTGTTCCCAGATCCATTCGCTAACAGTATCAGGATATTTACGATCACATCGTCGAGTTCAGCGGTGACCAATACGGTTCACGGTTTATTCAGCACATGCTAGAGTCTGCTAATAGCGATGAAAAGGACCAAGTTTTCCGGGAAATACAGCCCAACTCGCTTCAGCTCATGACCGATGTATTTGGAAATTACGTCGTGCAGAAATTATTCGAACATGGCAATCAATCGCAAAAGAAGATATTGGCCAATCAGATGAAGGGCCATATCTTAGCGCTCTCTACCCAAATGTATGGGTGTCGTGTTGTTCAAAAGGTATGGATTCTCATGTTATCTATTTTTGGCCTATACTGATACGTCGCAGGCTCTCGAGTATATCCTCACAGACCAGCAAGCTTCTATGGTGAAGGAACTCGAAAACCACGTCCTGAAATGCGTCAAGGATCAGAATGGAAATCACGTAATCCAGAAAGCCGTGGAAAGAGTCCCAACAGTCCACATCCAGTTCATCATCAACGCATTCAAAGGCCAAGTCAACAGACTAGCAGCACATCCTTATGGTTGTAGGGTCATCCAGCGGATGTTGGAGCACTGTGATCCGCCAGATCGCCAGGCTATCCTTGCAGAGCTCCACGCCTGCACCGTCAATCTCATCCCTGATCAGTTTGGCAATTACGTCATTCAGCATGTCATCCAAAATGGCGAGGAACACGACCGGGCTAAGATCATCTCCATCGTTATCTCGCAGCTACTGGTCTTTTCGAAACACAAATTTGCCAGCAATGTGGTTGAAAAAAGTATCGAGTTTGGTGAAGAAAGTCAACGAGTCGAGATTTTACGTCTGTTGACAACTTCCAATGATCGGGGGGACAACCCGCTTTTGGGTCTCATGAGAGATCAGTATGGCAACTACGTCATTCGTAAGTCAGCAATTTTTCTTCTTTTTCCTCTCTATTAAGCAGTCTCTAACCCCTCTCTAGAAAAAGTCCTTGGTCAACTCAAAGGCGCAGAGCGCGAGGCTCTTGTTGAGCAAATAATTCCGCAACTGGCGCAGCTCAAAAAGTTTAGCTACGGAAAGCAGATCGCGGCAATTGAAAAGCTCATTTACGACCCCAATACTTCCACCTCCCCATCCGAACCTAATCCTTCCGTGGCGACTACTTCCGGTGACGGTAGCACCGTAGCGCCAGAATCGCCTGTTGTGGGTACTCAAAGTTCCCAAGGCAGCTCTCTACCAAGCACAAACAACAGTGTTGTCGATGGGCCTGTTGACCAGCAAAAGCATAGCTTTATCTCTTCCGCAGCCACCACTCCGATGTCCGAGCGTCACGAAGAAACGCAGGCTTCTCCCACTGAAAAGCCGGTCTCCAAACCCAAACACTAATATATCCTCTCCTCACTACGGCTAAGCGAGTTGTTTATTTCTCTCGTATATTTATGATCGTCGCATCTAGCCCATTTACGCTTTATTTAATTGCCGCAACATGAACGCCTCGGTGTGCACGAAATCGCCACCCCAAAGTTGTTCTGTGGGGAAAATACATTTGAAGGACGCCCCATTCTGCCAGTTGCATCATGATGCCTTGCATTTCTGCCGTATAGAGCGCGATGGTATTTCAGAAAGAAAGTCCGGCTCTTATTCATATTTTTTAATGTCTTATTCCCTTTATCCACAACGGCCGCCTCTGGACTTGTGTTTTTCTTTTTCTTTTCGAAGTAAGCTATTATTATCCCATTTAATCTTTCTTTTTCCTTTTCGGGTCCCCATTACTCAACTGTTCGACTTGTCCGGTTTGTCCACTGTTTGCTACGAACATTTGGGATTGATTGATTTGTCTGGTGTCGTGGTGTTATTTATTTTTATTTCCTTTTCCCGAAGCTTGTTGATTTTCCTGTGATTTACTCTGACCATTTTTTCTTCCCCTTCTGCTGCCCACTACAAGTGAAAAAAACACCCGCGTTTCGCTTGCCTTGCTATTGCTTCTTACATACAGCTTTAAACCGCTTCCTTTGAATCTTGAAACCCCTTTACACTACCTTTTCACGTAAGAGCTTTTTTTCTCTTTTCTGCCATAATCGCGCCAGTTTCCTCGCTATATTTTTCAGTGTTATTTTTCAAAAAGAAACTTACTTTGCAAAGGGTGCTGAGAACAATGGGAAATGGACGGCATTTGCAAAATTCAAGGAATGGGAAAGGAAATGGAAATGGAATATCTTTTGAGATTTACTATGGGAGGATTTGTTTGTCTCGCTCCCTTCTTGTTTTGTTGTTTTCGCGAAAAAAAGATTCTTTTACAGCTGGTGGTTAGCTAGTTAATGGGCGTGTGTCATTTTACAGCATAAGAAAAAAGAAGATGATAAACAAATAAATATTTTTAAATGGTTTTACAGGGGAGGGGTTTTGCTTATATAACTTAGTTATGATATCCATTTTCCACTTTATTTTAGTTGTCCTGTCCTTCCTTAATGTTCTTCGGCAGTTAGTGTGCCGGATTGGGCGTCGAGGGCGAGGAAGGCTGTGCGGAGCTTGGAGAGGTGGGATTGTAAGGGCGTCAGGGTTTTGGGTTTTGAAGAGGTTGAGGTTGAGGCTGGTATGATGCCTTGTATGCGGGCGATGAAGTCGGTGCTGATGTGAGCGGTCTGGGTGGGTTGGATGGAGAATAGGGGGTTAGTTTATACAGGAAATAAACAGGGGGTGGAGTGGTTGGAGGGCTTTCTCACTGCTGTGGAAGCTGCATGTTCCCACGTGTCTATTTTATCCCGTCCGTTATTAGTAAGTGGGTAAGTAGGTAGAAGGATGATTGATCCCTTTAGTATTAATGACATGTTGAAAAAAAAAAGGAGGGCGGTGTGGGAGGCGGCCAAATGAATGTAAAAAAGAAGTAAATAAATATCATCAAATATAAAAACCAACACCATCACTTCCGCCAACAGCCTCGTCCTCACCACATCCGCATCTGGCCACATATAAATCCCAAACCGACACACACTCGCTA
This sequence comes from Emmonsiellopsis sp. PD_33, assembly GCA_032988165.1. Lineage (NCBI taxonomy): Eukaryota > Fungi > Ascomycota > Eurotiomycetes > Onygenales > Ajellomycetaceae > Emmonsiellopsis > Emmonsiellopsis sp. PD_33. The sequence continues at coordinate 129,415 of JANTQF010000078.1, forward strand.
TGATATTCTTATCTGACGCAAGCAAGCCTTCCGCCCACCTCGCCCATTGAAACAATCTCACCCTCCCCTTCCCTATCCGAGGAAGATACATCCTTAAACACTGCCTCCTTGCACAGCCCATCATCCATAAATATCCTCCACAGCTTCTCCGAGGCCTTCATGTTGGTTCGCCAGTGCTTGCTTTGCCGGTAGCTGCTGAAGGTGCTGTGGCAGGGGATGTTTGTAGCAGTGATATGCAGGGGGATGCTGTTGATTTGGTGGGCGGATAGGGCTTGTGTGATGGATGTGGGGAGGCTGAGGGATGGGGGATGTGGGTTTAGCCAGGAGATTGGGAAGGGGAGAGCGTCGTAGATGTGGGTGATGGGGCAGAGGTGGTGGATATCAGATGGGGATACGAGGTTGGTGAGGTGGCATTTGGTCGGGGCGAGGTGGGGGGGGGGGGGGGGGGGGGGGGTAGGCCACTGGATTATCTCCTTTTGGGGGGATGGTTAAGGATTTTTAAGGTTTTGGAACTTTTTGTGTCTAACTGCTCCAGTTAGGCCGG